>JAHVYB010000019.1:141620-216693 GCA_020623695.1 Calonectria henricotiae
ACGCGGGGGGCGGTGCGGCGCGAGGGCGGGGCGGGGAACGGCGGGGTGAAAGGAACAGTCAGAAAGGTGAAAAGAAACACCGTTCTTGTGTGTGGTGTTGTTGTTTTAGATCAGCGGGGGGGGAGGAGGAAGGGGGAGGGGGGGGGGGGGAGGGGGAGGGGGGTGGAGGGGGGGGGGGGGGGGGGGGAGGGGGAGGGGGGGAGGGGGGGGGGGGGGGGGGGGGGGGGGGGGGGGGGTGTGTGGAGTGAAGGATTGAGAGGCGGGCGGCACAACAAGACGAGAAGATATGCGCACAAGCAAGTCGAAGATGGCCTGAAGCGCCTTGTAGGGGCCCCTTGCTCGTTGATAGCTGGTTTAGGTCACCAACCTGAGGTGTGTGAGTAAGAATGGAAAATGCGGCGAGGCAGCGAAGGCAAGTTGGGAAATCGAGCATTTGTGCCGGAGCAGTGTACTCGATTTTGGAAATCACGTCTGCCTCTCTCTGAGGGCTAGCTGATACATTTACCACATGGCAATTCGGCCAAAAGGGCTTCGTCATATCATCACAATCAGGGCATCACAAGGGATGCGAGCCTTGTCGAAGTGTAACCATCGAATGGCGAGCTGTTGGTTTTTCTCACCACCCCCCTAGTAGTTGCACACCCTCAGCAACAAAAAAAATCCTTTGGGGAAGGACGGACGGAAGGCAACCCTGCCTCGGCCTTCACCTTCAGGTACCCTCTGTGCTCGGCATGGCGAATTCACCAGGTCCCGACTTCCTCCCGGTACATGACCGAAGCGTCGCAGATACATTGAGAGTACCCGACCAGAGGCTAAAATGCGAAAGAGTGGTTGGAGCGCACGTAAGATTCGGAGGGGGGAAACGGCCATGCCATGTGGCGGTTTCCACATTGCCAGGGCTTTGGCGAGTACCTCGTAGGTATTGCACGAGTACACGTACACAGACCTGAATTGCCTTCACAATTTTCTGCGTCAACGCAATTCTAGCCCCCCGTAGCCTATAGTTCACATGGTGATGGCACTCACACAATAGCTTTTACCTGTCAGCAATTTACCCCAAAACTTGTTGACCCAGCCGAGGCGAGTTCAAGCGACGACCATGACCCTCGAGGTGCTCCTCATGCACGCCCCAAGATTGCAGATTGTGGAATTGCCCTACCCCATGCCACGGCCATCTAGATAGTATCTAGATGTCAACCCGAGATGACCCCAAATGATGCCAGAACATCAGCCCACGATTGCGAAATCCGCGTTCCGGTATTCGATAATTCAGGGGCCCCAGTGGTCTGGGGGGGGCTGGGCTGGCGGGGAATATGATGCAAACCCAGTCCGTACACCTTTCTTCTTTTTCTTCCTTCTGCCTCTTTTCCAAGGTGGAACTCCAAGTTCTGTCTCGAGGTTCCCAACATCTTGCGACACGTCCCCCACCCCTTCCCCAACAACTTTTTTTTTCAAGGGTCCCCACTGGCCAATGCTTCCTACTAGTCTTGAATAGTGGCCAATCATGACGGGGGTCAGACGCCCTCCCGTCTCCCGTTTGAGAGCAAAGGCGATTTTTTTTCTTCCGCTTGTACCATGTCGCGGAAACCCCACTAGCAGGTACATAATATCGTTTCTCGGGCGCCGTACCAACTGCAGCATCTGAAGAGCCGTCGCGTGCCTTGCAGCTCCAAGGGTAGCTCCTCAAGGTCCGGCCTTTGGGCAGAGCGGATGCTCGGTGGTGGCGCGAAGTTCCGTTGGTCCCCAAAGCGTTCCATGCTGTCAGTCTAAGACACGGCGGCAAAACGCACACGACACAGATTCAGGATGCAACATGACCACCACAAGCATGCACAATCAATTCGTCGAACCGGTCTTTGCAGTGCCATCCCTGGTGCTAGAACATGCATTGACTCTGCAGTCAGTTGGCAGCGGTTCCAAAATCACCATGTTCAAACTTACGCCCACCCACCATACAGTAGATTCGGCCATGCCGAGTCCGATCAACCCGACTACCCGATTATCAGTCTGTTTGGAGTATGCATGCACTAAACACAGAAAGTGAACCAATTTGTGCATGTCGCTCGCATTGAGGCATGGACATCATCCAACTGCTACAAAACGTCACCGATTCAGAGGGTGACAGTAAAAATAGATGTATATTTCATAGCTAATTTTAACACCAAATATTTTGTCACCCGCTTACGTTTGCATTGAGTTGCCAGCATAGTTTAAACTGCCGCGTGCCCCATAACTCAATACAATGTACCCTGCCCTAGATAACACCCATCCATTCCATTCTCTCGGAGACATGTACAGTATGTAGTATCATGAGACAGCCATGGAGTGGATTCCCACGCCTGTTGTTGCACCAACTCCTTTCAACTTGAAAGTCCATCGTTCAGGCATTCATCTCTGAACCTAACATCCATGCCTTCCGTCTCTCAACAACCCACAGTGGCCAACCCCGAGCCGTCAAATCACCACGGTGATCAAGCATGACTAAGATCTCTGAGGTATAAGTTGGGTCCTCGCTTCCCCAACCTTGACATCACCAAGCCCACAGCAGCAACCAAAAAAATCCACATGGCCGTCCACAAGACATGCTGCAGATGCCTCGGTCCGTTCTCGAGGGCTTGTGACACAATACACAATAATACATGTTCGTTAGGGCGGACAGACCAGTCATGTCAGTTCGGCAGCTCCCTTGCCCCAGCTTCCCCCCGCCCTCCCCAACAGAAACGCATAGATCGGATGCGCCAAGCACAGCGACGAATCGGCGCTTGGGCCCTCCACCTCGGTTCCCGTTGAATTCCTGACCAGGGAGGGAGGGAGCATGGATAGTAAAGCCCAAAATCCAAGGCAACTAATAAAATAAATAAAAAGTAAACAAGATGTTTGCACAATTGTCCGCGGAGTGAAAACCACGCGCCCCAAGAACGTCCACGACATCTGCCGAATGTTTCAGCATTTCACTTTTGACCCTGTGGTCAGGATATGATTAATTAGGATGCGCCAGAGACGTGGCCGGTTCACGGCTCCCAAATATTCATTGTCGTGCATCGACCGAATTCATGATCAATATTAATATCAAGCAATCAACGTTTGGCCATCCGAATGGATGATCTGCCCTGCAACTAGAATCGTACCGCAGCATTGATGATTTGTTCCTATGCTTACCTCCTTGTCTCCGTCGTTCGTAACCTGGTTGGGTCAAATGTAACGCGTTGTCAATGGTGAATCACGATGTGACATCGTTGCCATTTTGTATTAAGGGAAATCAAGGGGTTTGGGAGCGACTCATTACCCCAAGTTTCTTGGGAACATCGTCGGGTGTCAGAGCCTTTTAAACGTGGCTGGACTAGAGAACTTAGTCAACCCATCACATTATGACAGTAAAATTACCAAGGACATGATGCCACGCCAGAACTGATCTCGAAGTCGGGCGAGGTCAATGTTTCAACTCGCCCGGGTTCCTTTATTTGGTCGGCATCCAAATAGTAATGCATCTGGGTTCAGCAACATTTTCAAGGCACATTCATGAATCGACCCCAACATATACTTAGCCACCCAAAGAAACCCCCCCCCCCCTCAACAATAAATAAACCAGTGCTTGGGTTCACAACTAGCAAATGGCACGTCAAAATCACATGCCCAAGAAGCCTCATCCCCATGCGGCGCCACCAGCATCGGGTATGCTGGATTCTGGGA
Organism: Calonectria henricotiae; assembly: GCA_020623695.1. NCBI lineage: Eukaryota > Fungi > Ascomycota > Sordariomycetes > Hypocreales > Nectriaceae > Calonectria > Calonectria henricotiae. Next base: position 145,311 of record JAHVYB010000019.1, read on the forward strand.
TTTATGATGTAAACTGTTGTTAGCTCACAATCTAATGCCAGCCCCTGATTTAGAAGAAGGGTAGATAACGTGGCTATAAGGTCAAATCAAGGAGTGGGTAGGCCGGATAATATTATAAGAAATCAAACTGTGCTTTTCGTCTTGTCATCCGTAAATTAATCTGACAAAATGTGACATGCTGTTCGGAATACGTGTTGTGCGTCCAGGAGTGCGTCGAAATGCACCGGTATTGGGTTGGGAATCCATCTTACGCTTGGCTTGTGGGTAATAGAGTTAACCGCCCAAAGTTTGGCAAGTGCGTCAGCCATTTAAAGGATTGAAGCCGATGGTTCTTTCAGTCAGGGCAAACTGATAAAGACAAGAGTTGTTTGAATGCGACGACCATCGACAATCCCAATTATATTCACTGCAGGTTTTTTTAATCAACTTAACTGCAATAACATTAGATAAATTTGGTTTCTAATTTATTTAGAAGTTTACATTTGACCAGACCCTGGGTCATTTGCTCCATGTTTATTCCTATCTTACAGACCAGGTTTCTACCAAGGAAGAGGCTTCAGATCAGCACATATTATTGTTTCCCCCTTTTCAGCATGTTACAGGATAACCTTGTACTTCCTAATTATCTGAGGGACCCAACTAGTATTTCGCTCTCCACAAATTCTTTGTTCTCAAGCAAAGTTCATATATCAATGTTCACAACGCTTTGGGAGGGGTACAGCAAGATGCAAAAATTTAGTGTGCCAAGAATGGATTGTATTCTCTTGAATTGTTGTGACGCTATATTTCCTTTTAGATCCATGCCAACCCCATTAAATGACTCGGCCGATGATACCCGTGCTCACCTTGGCAATGCAATCCCCATCCAGTTACCAGCCCAAAGAAAAAGAAACATTGGTTACAAGTATACATACGATGATGAGCCATCAATAGAAATGAAAGAAGAAAAAGAATTAAAAAACAACGCCCGCGCAAAAAGGAATGTCGGATTACTTCCGTTGATGTTTTTTGTATTCGTTTTCATCGTGTCCGGTGACTCCAACAATTCCATCACGTTTAAAACGTTAATCAATTCATTGTGTGGTCATGTCGCATTGCCTTCATGATTCATTACACGCTTAGTCCCGATCCCGGCCAGTGAATAGGGGCTTTTGGTTTCGGCGGTTTCTACCTCGCTCGATACCCCATCTCTCCCACCTCTTAGTTTCTCATTCGGCTGATACTGTCATGGAATTTGGACTGGGATGGCCTTGTCTACCACACTCTGGAGTCCCTTGGACGGAGTCACCGTCCTTGAAGACGTTTCTGTAGCGATTTGTTGAGGTTCGGGTGCTGTGATGCCCTGCACTTTTGATGAATCGAGCTCGTGGTCCGAGCTCACTTTCGATTTGTCCATCCGAGACCCCCATTCCTATACCCGTGACGGGAATTATGTCCGGAACGTCTTCTTTAGCCGCAAATTCGGCGCGATCGAGTGCATTATGTGGCTTGCCGTCGTCTTGCTTCAAATTTTTGGCTTCTTGGGCATATTTTGCCTGAGGCAACAACACCTCCTCCGTGATATGGGTCATTTGCTTCGTCTCAACCGGCGGCATTACAACATCGCAAGCACTATCCGCCTTCATAGATGTGTTATCCTTATCTTCTTCTGTTGAACCAGGTGCAGCAGCACTTTTCGGAGCTGAGCTGAAGTCTTCTCCGGCCACCCCCACTGGCTCTACCAGGGTCGAATCGGCAGGAGGCAATTCCATAATATATTCCATTTGTGGTTGCTCCATGGTTTTTGCTTCATCTGGCGTAATGGACTTGGTCATCAAAGCAGTCCTGTTGTGGTTCTCTCCAGATTCATCGCCACTCACGACTGCGTTTTCCTTGGAGTTTTCGCCATCTTCCCTTGAGGGTGCGTGTTCCACCCTCTCCCCCACGAGTGTATCTGGTGTCACAAGAATGCTTGGCTCAAGGAGTGTGGTTCGGTTCGCAATGGGTGTTTCGTCCGGTGATATGTCATCATGACCCACATCACTATACGATGATGGAATGTCCCTATTCGCCGCCCATGCAGCCACATTATGCAGGCGACGCGGAGAGTCGCATCGGTCATAGTTGCTTGGCAGCGGACTTGGAGGCGAACGGCCTCGTGTATAAGAATATGGCTCATAGGGCACTGGGCTCGGCTCTGTGTATGGTCGGGCCACGTGTGACCAATCGCTGGGCGGTTCAACTGTTTTGATGTGAGGTTGCATCTCTGGGTGGCAATCATCCACGAGATACTGGTTCAACGTATAATCCTCGTCAGCCGACATCTGGGGTGGGTTTAGTTTACCGCGGTTCCCATGATCTGATGGCGAAGGAAACATATGAAGCAGTGATTGTGCCGAGGGCCTCATTCTAGGGTCGTCGTTGAGGCAGCTTTCAGCCATCCGCCGGTACCAGTCTGGAATGTTAACTTCGGGCCCAAGAATCAGAGGGCGTCCTTGGGCTTCAGGTTCGTCCTCTTGCATTGCAAGAGCCCATAGAACCATTCCCAACTGGTACAAATCCGACTTCACACCAATGTACATTGAAATTCTTTGGTTGCATTCAATGAGCGGTGTTGCCTCGGGGGGTTCCCATCCCACCGGACAGCCTCTCCGATTGATATCGATGATTTTTGCGTCCTTGTTCTCGTCGATGACGATGTTGGACAAGGTGAAATCACCCTGAACAAACCCAGATTCGTGAATATCAGACAATCCTTCGACAATCTGGCGCGCCCATTTCTCCCGTGTCGACCAGGGAATCTCATACTCACCATCCTTGCAGTGTTCGTAGATAATGTCGATAAGAGCACCCTGGTCTGCGTAACTAATAAGCAGTCCTTTGACATACTCATCATGGTCATCCACAACCACACCATGGAAACTAATGACATTGTGCGAGTACCGTAGCCGATTCAGCGCGTTGACCTCGTACAAAAATTCATCGACCGTATCAGGGCTGGGGATTTCTTTTTTGATGAGAGTCTGACCGTTGACATGCACTTTGTATACAAAGCCAGACATGTGCGAGTCAAAGACAATGTCCTTTTCTCGAACCCGTCTGCATCCCAAATGCTTGATTTGGGCAACAGTAGGATATTGTATTATTTCCTAAACAAAAGAAGAAAAGGTCAGATTCCGAATGTGTACACACGCATGAGCAGTACTCACATTGCCATCCTCAACTACATGCACATGGAGCCTCCCATCTGTGGTCTGAAGCTTCAAATTCGTGACAGTTTCATAAAATTGAATATCCCGAAGACTCTCTCTAATGGCTTCATAGATCTTTGCGCTCTTTTCTCTCTGATAGTGGGTGTGTATCAAGTCCGTTTCCAACGAATTGGGGGGGGCGTTTCGATAATCGAGAGAAATTGTGACACGGCGCCAAAGATGCTCTTGTTCTCGGTATGTGACAAAAAACTTTTCTCTTCTGGACCGATCGCGGAAGTGCATGCTGAGGTTGAGGATCCAGATCTTTTCAAGCTCTTCATGAATCATGGCGTCATACTGCGAGTTCGTTATGGAATGGGCATCAGCAACAGATGTATTATCTTGGATAGCGCATTCATCGGTGAAAGAAGTTGTTGCATCGTTCCTATTTCCTGCAAGTTCTGACTGAACATCCCCAAGCGTATAAACAGCTGTTGTGGACAAAGTTTGGGCTGTGGTTACATTTTGAGGAGCGTCATCATGTGCGGAGCCGAGAACCCCAGGTGCACTAATGCGGGGGTCTGTATGAGGCTGAGAGGTAAACGAAGCTCGGGGCTCACGGGAGCGACGGTCAACTGAAACGGCCCTGCGCTCATCTGTTGAAGGATCAACTGGAGCCAGGTTAACCCTCTGCTCGGATTTTTGACGCTTGAAAGTCTGGGCACGAGGCAAACCAGGTACCACTCTCCGGGACATTCGACGGATCAGGCCGTCTTTTTCGAAATCGGTCCAACTGCCGGCCTGCTCTGTGTCCGGCATTTGTTCGGTCGTAGTAGGCGTGGTACTGACACCTGTCTGTCGGCTGAAGAGCTTGCGGAGAAATCCTTGGGTTGCTGAAGACGTTGGTAGCTGTTGAAGTGGTGACGGCCCAGAGGCAGCGACTTCCGCCTGAGCCATTGTCACAATGGTGCTATCTTGACAAAAACGGCGGACTTGATCAAGGCCGTTGGAGTGTCCGGAAAGTTAGGAAGTTGGGAATAGATGAATGTAAATAAGCGAGGGTACTGATTAAGAAGGGCTAGGTTGGCGAAGAATGGAATATCAACCGAGATGACAAGATATGAACGGTGGCGAGAAATGATGCAGGCACATACATGAATATGGAGGCCTGCGGGTCTTGGTCTATTGATGGAAGTTGAAGCTTGACAAGAAAAGAGACGACCTGAAGATGCGAAAGAGGAGAAACCCAAAAATGCACGCCGGCAACTGATGATGGAATTGGAATTCTGATTATAGGAGCATTGATGACAATAGGCGAAAGTCAAACCACGCAACCCCTCGACTAGACAAGCGGGCTTCTGACGTGAGGTAAACGGGGAGGAGAGACCATGTCTTGCCGATGAACAGCGGGAGGGAGCAACGATGAGCGGCGACTGTCGTTTTGGGCGTTGTGGCAACGCCGAGGAGGCTGGGCGACGGGACGGTACAAGCGGGTCCTTTGAGGATGAGCGGTCTTGGAGCGAGGCCGGCTGAGGCGGAGACAGATGCGGCTGAAGAGTAAGACGGGCGTTGATGAAGACGACAAGGCGCAATCAAGGCCAGGTTCAATTGAATATGACGTTTCTGGGCAGGATTTGAATTGGAGAGCCAGAGCCCAAAACCCAGATCATGGAAATGTGGACGGACGATGAGCTGCACAGCGGGCTGATATTAAACGACATCTGCCTACTCGAACGGGGGACCGGCATATGAGAGACAGACATGAGTGGATTTGGTGTGGGTGGGCTTGGTGGATTCGGTGGGCTTAGTGGATGAATGGCACCGCGGGAAAAGGCGGGCGTGGAGGAGGCGGCGCTCTGGAAGCCAACCCGGGGCGGTCCTCTTGGGCCGTTTGACGGTCATAGGGCCAACCATATGGCGACCCAGCTGGTCCCGCGGATGGCGCTTGACTTGGACACCTGGAGGACCAGAGAAAGTCCCTGCCCTGCTTCCGGGGGCAATGGGGCTGGGTTCCAGACGCACAGAGATTTACCAGGGGGGCCACAGGGCCAGAGGGTGGCCAGCATCATTGAGTGGCCAGCAAAGCCACCACCCTCCAGCGTACACGCAGGGCTATGACCACCCAACCTCACTGATGGCCCAGCAGGAGAAAGACCCGGCCAGAGCGTCTGACCCGACTGGCCTCGGGCGCGAAGAAGAAAGAAAAGACCCTGTCGTTGGTAACCTATCGCCCGCTCCCCGCTCCTCGCTGTCCATCGCCTGTCGCCTGCTGCTGCTGCTGCTGCCGCAGTCATCGAGAGGTGACGCTCATCCAGCGGTGGGGAACCATCGATGAGCTGGCCCCTCTGAAGTCCCTGTCCTCGTCCCATTTTGTCCACGCTAAAGCGAGTTGGCACAGATGTCGGGGTCCAAAGAGGTCAAGAGGTGGCGGTGGTGATGCGTCAGGCAGAGAGTCGGGCACTGAGGCTGTCGATGCTCAGAGACAAGGATGATTCGGTGGGATCACGAAGGCAAAAATGGCCAGCTCATGTTCTGTATCAATTGCAAAGTCATGTGGTTGCGGAGAGACATGGATGCTCGCAAGAAAGTGAAGCGAAGGAGGAAAGAGCAAAGAGACCGAAAAAAGAGACACATGGTGTAGAGAGAGCAACCAGAGACAGCAAAGGACAGTCTCACATGCACGTAACAGCCTCCAACATCAAGACCTGCCGCCCTTGGCCTGCCCTCTCTTGCCGAAAAGCTCAGGGCTTGGATGCTGCCCAAGAAACCAATCCTTGGCTGCCTGAGGTCCTGGGCCCTAGGTCTTGGGTCTTGGGCCTTGGGTCGGTTTCACGATGGCTGGCGTACCTAGTCATGGAGCTCAAATCTCGACATCAGCTTCAAACTCACGGATGGATACATGCCCAACGCAAGGCGAAGCACACAAATAGAATGCGCCAGAGAATCCGTCATTGTGGAGGAGGCAAGACCTGACAAACCAGTCTGTCGGTGTCGCCAGCAAGGGAACCTAGCCAACCAAAAGCTTACCGCCAAACCCAAGTATGCACGTCCGTACCAGAATTCACCTAAATTGGCAACTCTTGGGCTCTAATCCTCCGAGAGCTCGAACCACTGGACGATCCCGTCTTTATCGCACCGCTACGTCCACGTCTACTGAACCAAGTCAAGTTAGGCATCTGTCCATCCATTCTAGTAACTGTCACCGCCCAACCAGCATCACAGAACCCATGACTCTTTGCTAGCCTTGACACTGGTCCCAACAATCATGCCGTAACCCACGATGAGGCGACCCAGCCCCATTGACGACGACGATGGAAGCCCTGCCTCATCGCCTATCGGAACGGTTTCGGGCCCAGCCATGTCATCGCGGCATGCCCCCCTACTGTCTGTCTCACTGACCAGTTTGCCTTGGCCCATAGACTGGCCGCCATGGAACAGCTTCCAAGAACATGCCCCATTTAGGTGCATTCTCCCTCACGCACACACGCATGTACGCATGCCTGTTTTGCATTCAACCGACTTAGAGGCTGGCCTGAGAAACTGCAGCCAAAAACCTCAACCACATATGCTCCGCGAGTCGCATGATCGACCATACAGCCATTATGACTTCGTCGCATCTCATTGCGGTCGTATTGCATTTTCGACTCAAAGGGCGTTAACCTCTACTTGGATCTCACTCCTCCGTATCTCGTTCTAGTTTTAATCAATGCGCACTAATATAAATAATATTCTTCGCCCAACGCCAAGCGTTTTCTAGCAAGTTTGAGGCCTAGCCTAGGAGAAGACGAACTGCCCTGCTCACTCGAGTTGTGTTGTATGCCTTGCTGACTTCAGCGCACCACCACCACCACGACATGCAATTTTCTGAATTCGGAAATTTTCCTCCAAGGGTGCCAGAGTCTTTAGAGCACCAAGCTAATTCTCTTACTTCTCAATTGGCGCCCGCAGCGTCACAAAGGGCCGGGTTTTTACCACGAACTATCGTACTAACCCAATGAAGAGATTCAATCGAACAAGCTCGAGTACAATCTAGGCTCTTTGTGAGAAACGTGTGGGGTCAGGCATGAGTGCAGCATTCCAATTGTTCACTCTGATCCAGTGAGGCGGTCTTGCTTTCTGACAGGCTGTCAGCTCGCCATGCAAGCAATGGAACTGCATCCCACTTCGCTCAGCGTCGCGGTGCTAAAGGCGTCTCTCGCCATCTATTGGATATACGCTGCACTCGCTTCTCCTACTTTGTGCATCGGAGCGGGGCCTTCCGGTCAACCCGTCCGTCTCACTCACCTAGACATTGTCCAACGGCTCTGAAGTCAGGTGCTGTCGTAATCCGAAAACAAGTGTATCCAATAATTCCAACGAAGACACACCCTCCCGCATATATACACGAACATACATACTCAAATTCCATCACCATGTCCAATCCCAAACTAGGCTCGTCCCGCCCTAAGCCCCACCGATCCCGCAGCCGATCAACCGAAACCTCACATGAACCGGGTTCAGGTTCTGGCACAATTTGGTATTCCGGACTCTGCTGGCTCCTTGAGCCGTAAAGGGACGTATCTGTGCTCGTTTCCCATCGATTGGGCCACGACATGACCACATGGCCACCTAGATCGCCCTGCAGACACTAGATTGGCAATCCTTGCATTTTGCTGCAAATATCCAATCGCCGGCTTCGGAATGTGACAAGCCAGCGCATGTCTTTTTTGTCTCGGCGATCGACTGAGTACCGTCATTGCTGTCTGCAGCTTAATCTTGTAAAGATCTGTCCCAAATAGTTGAGATGCAGCCTGGAGGACAATGTATCTGCCTCCAAAGTTGTCCAAGGCTTGTGAGCCAGCGTGTCATGACATCAAGACTAACTGATAACTGAGATATGCGTGCCGAAATTTTATTGCATGTCCAATATGTACAATCATACACGGAGGCGTCAACAATACGCTCGCATCTGTCTGATGCTGCTGTTGCGCTGCTCCATCTTCCCCCCAAATTCCCTCCTCTACCGGGAGTGCTTCTAATAGTACAAGGATCAAACATATTGCTAATAACAGGAGTAGGAGTCTTTATAGTCGTTTCCATCTAGGTTTTCTTGCCCGGTGCCCAAACGCCCCTCAAATGCCTTACAACTTTCCACCATTCTCACTTCCGTCGTGTCGCTCACTAAAGAGCCAAATTTTTTGCTGCACATGCGGCGGCAGGTGGCCTAACTCGTACTAATCGACGTGCCTTATCAAACGATGACACAAATCGTGAGTGGGGGGGGCGTTAAAATTCTGCTTATGCATGTCTAATCTTCCTCCTCAGCGGCATCGGACTCCCCTTTCTTCTTGGGGATTCTGCACTGGTTGGCCTTCTCACGATCCAGCTCAGGGAAGACAAGGTCAAAGACCTCGGAGTACCAAGCTACGGGGTGGCCCTCGAGGCCTTCCTTGATATTCTATCACATATCAGTTAGTCAAGGTCCTGACAGCACAAGGAAACGTGTGCAATGCCTGGGGAACATCAGGGGGAAGGCCCCTGTGCGGGATTGGCACGTACCTCAGGGAGCTCCAGCCAGTCGGACATGTTGTCCTTGGGGAAGATTATAGTTTTGCAACCTGCGCGTCGAGCGGCAACCGTCTTCTCGCGCAGACCACCAATGCGCAGCACCTTGCCGGTCAGGGTGATCTCGCCGGTCATGGCAACGGTAGGGTTGACGGGAGTGTCAAGGGCCAAAGAGAGCAGAGAGGTGGTCATAGTAATTCCTGCCGAGGGGCCATCTTTGGGGACGGCTCCATCAGGCACGTGGAGGTGCATCTTGGCATTGTCAAAGAATTGGTTCTCGGGGAATTCCTTGACCATGAAAGACTTGGCAAAGGAATAGGCGATAGTGGTCGACTCCTTCATGACCGTCTTGAGGTTGCCAGTAATGTCCAAGTGCGGCCGGGTCGAGGGGAGCAGGGGAGCCTGTAGAATAGATTCAATGTACATCGCAGCACCGCCTAGTTGGGTCCAGGCTAGGCCCATAGAGACACCTGGCGGGCTCACTTCATAGAGGCGGTCGGACGTAAAGACGGGGGGGCCGACATAATCAGTGAGGTTGTCCTTGCCGATCACAACGTGGACAGAGTCAGGCACTCTGAGCGGCTTTCGGGGCTTCTCGGTGGTCTTGACCTCGCCCGGTTCGGCCGAAGCCTCCGGGTCCGAAGCCTTAGCCTCATCGGCCTTCTGTTCAGCTTCAACAGCAGACTTGCCCTCCTCTGTAAGAGCATCTTCCTCGGGAAGAACCTCCTCGCCGAGCTCCTGAACAATCTTGAGGGCCGATTTTCTGTAAACTTTTTCAATCTGCTTCTTGAGGTTTCGAACACCAGATTCCCGGCAGTATGATTTGATCAACTCCTCCACAGCCTCCTCGCTTAGCAAAACGTCAGCTTCTTTGAGACCTGCAGCCTCTTTGGCAGCAGGGGCTAGATATCTCTGAGCAATCGCCATTTTCTCATCTGAGACGTAGCCAGATAGTTGAATAAGCTCCATTCGATCCAGAAGAGGTCTGGGAATGGTATCGGTCATGTTGGCCGTGCACACGAAGAGAACCTTAGACAAGTCAACAGGTACATCCATGTAATGGTCCAAGAAAGAGCTGTTCTGCTCCGGATCAAGCAGTTCAAGCAGGGCAGACGAAGGGTCACCCTGGTATCCCCGGCCAATCTTGTCAATCTCGTCAATCAGGATGAGGGGGTTCTCAGTCTGACACTTCTTCAGAGCCTGGATAATTCGGCCAGGCAAAGCACCAACATAGGTTCTTCGGTGGCCTTTGATCTCTGCAACGTCTGTCAACCCGCCCACACTGAACCGATAATACTCTCGGTTAAGTGCTCGGGCAATTGACTTGCCGATACTGGTCTTTCCGACACCGGGGGGTCCGACAAAGCATAGAATCTTGCCTTCCACGGTGCCCCGAAGCTTTCCAACGGCAATGAATTCAAGAATTCTGTCTTTGACATCCTTCAGGCCGTGGTGGTCCTCGTCCAAGACCTTAACAGCGTTAGGAATGCCGAAGTTCTCGGGGCTCCTCTGACCCCAGGGGATTTGAGTAAGCCAGTCTAGATAGTTCCTGGTCACGTTGAACTCGGAAGCGGCAGTCTCAAGGTGAGCAAGCTTGTTAAGCTCCTCATCAAACACCTTGCGAACGGCATCGGGCATCGCCAGCTTGCCGGCCTTCTCCTTGAACTTCTCAATCAACTTATCCTTACCATCCGACTCGAGACCAAGCTCTCTGCGGATTCCTTTCATCTGCTCCATAAGCCAGTATTCCCGTTGCCTCTTGCTAATCTTGTTCTCGACATCCTTGCTAATTTTGGACTGCAGCTGGGCATTCATGAGCTCCTTCTTGAGTACCACGAGGGCCTTCTGCATCCTCTCTTCCACATTGAGGCAACCAAGCACCTCCTGAAGCTCCTTCTGTTCGCCAGATGACACAGCAGCGGCAAAGTCGGCGAGTTTGGCAGGTTCTGAAGTCACGTTCCCGGTCGACTGGCTCATAGAAAAGGTCGAGATTTGGTCGCGGAACAGATTGTTCATGGTGGCAACCTCCTTGAATACGTTGACAATCTCGTTGGTTACAGCCCGAATAACAGGGCTCTTGGGGTCATAGGGCTCATCAGTGAGGTTTTCCACGTTGACAAGACTGACGGGGTACTTCTTGAGGAACGATGTGGGCTCGTACTTTTCGGTGGTCTGGTCAGGTTTCTTCTCAACGGCGCTTTCCTCAAAGCTGGCAACAACGTCGCCTTTCTTATCTTGGGCAACATCTTCCTCCGCGGGTTTCTGAGGGATAGGTTCAACAGTTGGCTCAGTCTTGGAATCAGATTTCTTTGGATCCTGACCCCCAGGGGGCAACAGACTTGAGAGTCGGATACGGCGATGGGGATAAAGGATGGCAGTCAGTGCACCCTCTTGGCCATGAATGGGGAAAGCACTTGTAATCTGTGCAAATACGCCCACGTCATAAACGTCATCCGGGTTGCGGATGACATCCTCATCCTCGTTTTCGTCCTTGAACAAGAAAGCACCAACATATGGCTGACCTCGCTTGATCGACTCGGTAATAGCAGTTGCAACGTCGGGATCCTTGATGGTGATGGCCTTGTAAAATCCAGGGAAGAGAGGCCGCCGGGCAATAGGTATGGCTAGCACCTGAGGGTATACTTCAGGAACAACGGGCTTCTGGAGAGCCTTTTCAGTAGATTTGCGGCCACGCTTACCACCATCACCTCCAGAACCGTCGTTCCCAGAGCTAGATCCGGCATTGCCTGCTGCGCTTCCAGCCTTGTTATCCGTTCCGGTCGGTGCTGAGTCGGAGGCCGAGTTCTTTGCTTCGGCCGACAGCTCCTCCTCCCGTCGGTTTTCAAGATTTGCCTTGGCCTCCTCTTCGGAGAGAGGCTCTGTTGGAGGCTCAATAGCCGGGTCGAAAAAACTCTTGTCCTTTTCATCCTTCTTACTAAGCCGTGCAGAGGTAGAAAAGGCGGCGCCAAGTAACCGAGGCTGAAGAGCTGGCAGCCTACGGCGGCAGATGTGGGGTGTTCGACAGGCAGGAGAGGATACCCATCTTCGCACAACAGCTTCAGGTGAAGCTCGGGAAGCTTGGGCGGCAGATCGCTCGAGGATGAGGCGGCCAGAGAGTCGTGAACGGGGAATCATGGTGGGCGGGAGCTGTCGGGAAGCTGTCGCAGGGACTAGATAGTGAGATAGATAGAGATACGGAAGCCCCCCGCGCTGGGCAACTCGAATGTAGGGGAACAATTAGGAGAGAAACAGAGAGAAGCGGGTAGATATTTGAAGATGAATTAGGGGGTTATTGGGGTCAGTCGATAAAAGGGTAGTTAGATGCAATTGTGCGCATCGCCGCTGGTGGAGGCGACTTAATAATGTCTAATGGCGACGTCGGACTAGCCTTCTACATCATAAATTTCGGAGTCACCATGAGCTTCCATCGGCTGAATATCGGCAGTGGGGAAAGCCGGCCCATCCCGGTTTCGGTCAGGGTCCCTCAATGCATTTACTTATCGGGGCTCGCGTGACTGTGGAATGGGATCTTATAGGCGAGGCTATAAATGAGAGTATGCATATAGTACGATGTATATGCTGATGGACAAACTTCATTCTCTCTTTCATCCAATTGATATTCCTTTGGGATGTTTTATGGGGAGGGGAGGTGGAAGTGCCTTGTAAACTCCTACGATTCAGTGGTCGCTGTATGGATTTTTGAAGATTCAGCTTACAACGCCCAGCATAATGACACCAAGATATCTCAGTTAGTAACACCAATAGAGACAGATATAACTGGCTTACCAAATAAACAAAGTAACACGCAAGAAGGAGAATCTATCCGTTCCGTTCCTTGATTTTGCTTACTGTGTTGTTTTCTTTGGCAACCATCCACGACGCAAGGCCGCATAAACTTCATTCCCACGATTATGCCACCGGCGCTACCCTACACACATCCACCCACTTTATGAGGGGATCTCCGCCTCATAGGTCAGACTCGCATCGGGCAGCGAGCACCACCACGCCTGTCATTATTTTCATCTCCATCGCAGCTTCATATCGGTCAGAACATTGTCCAGGTTCCTCAAAGTCTCAAATTCTTAATCAGAGACCTGAATTTTGCACTGAGGGTCGCATTTCCATACTTTCTTTTGTCGGGCTATTAATCCTAGACAGCCCACTATGGCGCCAACCCCTCAGGACAGTAATGTCTCGGCGTCCCTCACCAAGCTCTCAATCAACAATCCCAAGAGCTCAGCAAAGCTTGCACCCCCCAAAAAGGCAAAGAAGGCCGTCGCAGACTCCTGGGAGGACGAGGACTTGTCGGAATCGGAGCCCGAGCCCGAACCCAAGTCTGAAACTAATCACAAAGATGACGAGGACGACGACAGACCGTCCACACCCAAACAGCCCGTGGCTCCTCCACCAACGCCCCTCTCCCCTGCGGGTGCAACATGGCCCCCATTTACAGATACCACCTCCTCCTCTTCCTCCTCAGGCCCTGCTGAAACGTCCCGCCGGCCGGAAAAGACGGATGCCGTGGCCCGGCGAATGATTGCTGCCAGCTTGGGTCTCAAGGCTCCCAAACAGACCGAGGAGCAGCGCGCATACCAAAATTCCATTCGCGAACAAGAGAAGAAGCGACGGGAGCAGGAGAAGGGAGCAGAGCAGAAGGCCCGAGAGGATGTTGAGAAGGCCAAGGCGGCAATGTGGGACGACTAATACAGAGGAATCTGGATCGTGGTCAATGTTCTACGTATATGAAACAGACAAGCAAAAGGCCAAGAGAGCCTAATCGAGCGCCTATGTATTCGAGTTCTATATATAAATCAAACTGTAAAAAAAGCTAGAAATAAGCAGGCCCGCGCCGAACAATACATGACCGCAGCAATTTCGGCCCATCGGGGCCCAGTATCAACTACTCAATGTCGAGCAGACCCTTTTTAACGCTGGGGCGGGCTAGCACGCGCTGGTGCCATGCGTAATAGTTCTTGTAGTTTTCATCAATCTTGTACTTTTCCCAGGTGTCGCCCACTACAGGGATAAGAGTGTTCCAGGGGATGAAGGCGATGTCGGCGTATGTGCTAGATCGTCATGTGTAAGCGACTGGGGTGGGCAAGGACTGGTTTGAGGGCGGCGTGACCTACCATTTGTCACCGACCAGGTATTCCTTGCCCTCGAGGATCTTATCCAGGACCTGGACGACACGGACAACTTGCTCCTTATAACGCTCTTTGGCGGAGGGAACGTCCTCTGGGTGGAAAATGTGGAACCAGACCCCTTGGCCGAAGTAAGGGCCCTGAATGCAATGTCAATTGAGGGGAGGTTTTGAATTAAGCACACTGTTCTCATACCTGTCCAGACATTTGGAAATGAAGATACTGCTTCAGCAGCCACTTCTCGGGAGCAGAGGTGTACGTGAGCTTGTGCTCCTTGTCATATGTCTCGACAAGGTATTCAAGGATGGCACCTGACTCCCAAAGTGTGAGGCCACTGTTGGGGTCGGTGATAGCAGGCAGACGGCCGTTTGGGTTTATTTTTGTGAAGGACTCGTCCTTGGGGTTGGAAATTGGAATCTGAACAGTATGTCAGGCGATCGGAGCGTTCAGCCTCAGTGTTGCCAAAGACGTATACATACGGCATTGTAAGGGATACTGAGCTCTTCAAGGACAATGATAACCTTCTTGGGGTTTGGCCCTCGGCCTGGGAAAAGTAGTTAGATTTGATACCGGAGAAGTCGATCGCTAATGATGCGTACCGTGGACGTAGACATCGATGGGCTTTAGGTCGGAAGACATGGCGAAGAGTGTAACTTGGGTTGGGCGAGTAGAGGGAATGGCTGGTTTGGTGCTTTGTTTCTCAGTTAAGTTGGTATTTCTGTGTCTGAGATATTGTTCCACAATGACTAACTTATGATTTAAATACAAACTAAGCTAATGTATTTCCGCTGGATGAATAATGAAATAGGCACACTGAGAGGATTGCTAAGCTCGGAGGATTCGCCCCAGTCGCCATGTTCAAATCATGGCATTCCAAATTGCAGTAGTGGCATGCACATCGGGCTTTCCATTCCCGAAAACACGGATCGCTATGAATCTATCGATCGATGGACTAACTTAACCATGTTGCGGTTTGGTCTATTTTGGCAACACCAACTAGAGATGGATGCGCAAAAGGGAATAAGCCCCCTCTCTGACAACTAGGGGCGACACGAGTAGTTGCGCGCGTCTAATGACTAAGTAGCCGCCGTGCTCAACAACCGCACCCGTAATAACTGGGTGGGTATCAGCGGCGGTTGTTAATCATTGATGGCGCTCTGCAGCTCGACTGTTTTGGTCACCGTAGTGTTTTAGTATCCTTAGCCTGTTATATCCTGGTGTATATCCTGGTGTATATTGGAAATCTCGGCCGAGTTTGAATTAGTAAGATGCTCTGTAAGCAATATAAACATACGCTCCATAGCGGAGTTTCACGGCGGAGTTTCATGATGCGGTATTCCGGTGGCCGTTAGCATCCTCCTGTAAGCCGTAACAAGAGAACGTAGCCATAGCTTGATCCTCCTAGGCATCGTGCCACGCATCGATATTCGAGTTTGGGGTGATTGTTATCATCGCCTTCCCTCGCCCTTACCCGTCCTCGTTCGCAACATTTCGACCTTGGTATTCTGAGTATTCTTCAACAATGGCAGCATCTTGCCCCCCTTCATCAACACCAGTCTCTTCTCAAGCCCATCATCCGAATATTTGACGCCGACTGTCACGTCCTCAAGCCCCATCTCCTGCGCCTTCTGATTCCACACCAACTGCATTACCTCGCCATTATTTGAACAGCACACATAACCTAGACCAATTGTGGTCTGAAGCTCCTGTTGAATACCTCTCGTGGCTGGCTTCTCGCCCACCAAGAGCCCAAGTACTTCATCTCCTCGCCAACCCGGTGGTGCCTCCGCCATTGCGCCTTTGAGCTCCCTCACGTACATGGGGCTTGGGCTGCGGGCTCCAGCCTTGCACTGCACAATAATCTTGATTATGCGCGTAGTCGTGGGCACCGTCCATGTTCCAAGTAGATCCAGACCGCGGTCTGACGCGCCACCTACACGCTTGAGAAAGAAGCCGTATTGAGAGAGGGCCTCGGATACTGTATACTCGTAGTGTGTGCCTCTGTACACTGTCGATTTCCTATTTAGGTTTATGCGCTCAACGTAGGCGAGGAACGTTGTTAGGTCTGCATGTTCCTTGTTTGGTGCATCAGGATATATCAGATTCACAATTGTGGTTGAGCTTGCTCTGTCCTTGATTCTGATGAGATTTTGTGCACCAATTGTGCTTAAAGCTCGGCCCAAAAGAGCATCCGATCGAAAAAAAGCATTTCCAAACCTGCTGCGAGAAGGCAACATGATTTTCCTTGAGAAAAACGGGACGATGATATTGGAAAATGGAGGGTTTATTCAATATGGCGAAATCGTCGATTTTCCGTCCTATGAGAGTATGCATAAACGCATAGCCGATTAACCGAACACCAGTTATTCTCACCACGCCTAACTAGACATGTATTCAACACCACCAATGTCCGCCTTTGCGATTACATTTAACTTTATGAAATGCTGACCATAATGTCCATTATATCCATGTATCTTTTTTCTTCCAATACACCCTTTACACGAACGCGGCTCATAATACACCAATATGACTCAAGGTATCCATTTCACCTCGCGCCGGCATTCATACACCGTCATCATACAATTATCATACCACTTTGAATATTATACCGAATGGTGAAGGTCATAGTCCGCTGGGATCTCCTCCATCTTCTTTCCATTACAGCATATCCCCCGGACTTGCCAAGTTGGGCGGCAAAACATTGTTTGCCATGCGTGTAGCTGGCTGGGGTGGTGCCTTAATTCCTAATCGATCATCCCGGGATCTACTCTGTCCGACTCGCCCTATCTTTGATGGCTGCCTTCGTACAGGAGTATTGATCATGTTCTCCAAGAAAAATGCGCTTTCTGTATGACCTGTATTGGGCCGTTCGTCGTCAGCATCAGAAAACCCGCCGATGTACTCGTCATCAGATGCAAAGTCACTCATCATTGGATGGTGAGATGCTGGTGCCGATGGCGATGTAATGGATCGCGCGTGAAGATTAGGCCGTGGCTGTGGATGAGCCATTGCACTGAAAGCACCAGGGTTCATAGTGTTGGAGTTCACTTCCCTCGGAATGACTGGCGATCGATCTGTAAACCCGTTCTGGAAGGCCGTATTATTTGACGCTTCATGCAAGATTGGCAAAATTTGCTCGTCATACAATTCCGCACCAGATTCAAAAGACTCTGGCGTGAATTCCGTAATTGTTCTTGAAGATCTTCCATCCTCGTCAGTGGTTGGGCTAGATGGCTCGTCAAAGAAATCATCAAGGCTGTCGAGTTTTGTGACGAGATCACCAGCGGGAACTTCACCACGACCTTCATCGGACATCATTGTTTCAGTTCTTTCTGATGTACCAAAATATCCATATGGAAAATCGTCGTTGTGGAATTCAACCTCTGGTGTTGGCCCAGGATCTGGTTGCATGCCCTCTGATCCTTGGCATATGTAGAAAACGGCGTGGATATTGCCGCGAGTGGCATCCGTCTTTTTTGCGGGAATAGGAATTGCCCAGCCAGATGCCTCTGGGATGCCAAACAGACTCTGAGTGCGCTCATATTCCTTACGGATAGCCTTTGACGTTGACCGGGTCATGCTCATTCTCAAATGATGCTTGTCCATATGGTTACCAGACATGGTCATGATATTGTCCAGCACTTCAAGCGCTTCCATACAGAACTCGGTTTGCAAGAGACGGAGAAGTGGTGAGATAAGGTCAGACCCATGCCCTGCCAGTTCGGGTTTCCGCATGTCCACCTCGGGCAGCACCACGCAGAGAATTCTCATTGTCTGGATTTTGACCCAAGACAACGAGTTTGTAAGCAGCCCAATAAGGAACGTCACCATTTGGAAGTCTAGATGAGGAAGGTAATATTCTCTCAAGGCCCCCCATACCTCGATCATAAAATCCTTCGGCGAACTTTGGGCTTTGCCAGATAGGAAGTTGAGTAAAGCACGGCTAATGCTTGAGAATCCTTGCCGGTCACTTTCTTCTACCAAGAGCCTGGCGGTCCGCAAAACATCCTCGCTTGGACTGCTCTGCTCCAGTTCGTGTAGGAATCGCGGGAAATGTGCCAACAAAGAAAAGAAAAGTCGGTTATCATCGCCAATCAAGCCATCACTGGGCAGTTGTACGAGTTTGTCCATCGTATCAAGAGTGGGTTGCCAGCAAAGCGATGATCTCAATCCTTTGTGGAGTAAAGGGTGCAGGCCATCAAAGATACCATCCCAACGATCTGGTTGGCCTTCGGCCAAAAGTCTCCTCACATTTTGGGATTTGAGGTCGACCTTGCTGAGGAACTTATTGAGCATCTCCACCGCCTCCAAGAATTCTCGCTCATTGATTGACTCTAGACATGCACAAGTCGTCCAAAATAACTGGGGAAAGTTGACTAGGCTCTCGGCATCCAACTTAACAATCACCGTTTTGAGCGTGGTGAGAATCTCCATAGCAAAAGATTGAATCTCGGGATCCTCATCGGCAATCGTGTTAGACAATCGGGCGAGCATATCACCAAGCATGTATTGATCAACACATGTAAGGACACACCTGAAGATCTGGAATGACCGACAGGCGAGGTGCCGGACGGGACAAGAGGTAGCCCATGTCAGGGAAAGCCGTCCCCATTGCTCTTTTATTCCAGGGAATGCGATTTCAAATGTCCGCACAACTTCAGTTGTCACGAACTCCATAGCTGGAGGTACTTTGTTATCTTGATCGTCCACCTTGCCATTGCTATCTTCATAGCCCCACACTACAGAGCGATCGTGACGGCGAATGAGGTCAATGAGATCCTCAATCGGTCCTTTGTCGACATTGTGTATCTGGTCATCGATTTGGGAGATGACTAGTTCGTGAATTAAGTGAACAAGCATTTCACGGGCTTGTTCCTGAACTAGAGGGGTGTAGTGATCCCATAAAACGGCCACCACCTGAAGGAGGAGTGGGACGCTATCCACTGTGAGATTCATCGGAGACACCATCAAGTCCACAAGCAATATGAGCGACAGTTGCCCAAGAGAGAAACCGGCTTGTTTCGTTCCAACTGGAAGGGCCTCGGCTAGGTCTGCGCAATAAGGCAAATTGACATCTGGTTGTGGCAGGATCGCGTCCCTTTTTTCATTGGGAACCATGGCCTTGGGCGTGATTTGCATGAGTAAAAATTCAACTACCTTTATGCCGGGACCGCTATTGGTAGTGGAGAGAAATACGACGATTTGCTTTGCATATTCGACAAAATTTTGCTCCCGCCGCTCAAGGCATAACTGCATGATAAAATCGAGAACAAGACGGACATTCCCGGGATGTGGGCCAGTTGCAAGAGCTTGCCAGAGCGCTTGAACTTCATTGTGCAGAGCACCGCTGGATTTGATAGTGATTTCAAGAAGATTCGCCAGCAACACATATGATTGAGCCGTGGGCCCCCCATTCGGATCCAATTTCAACTCAATTGATTGAATCCATGGCAGCACAACGGCAACCATATTGCGTTGGGCAGCCGGTTGCAAATCCTTGAAGTACAGCGTGAACTCGGAGAAAATGTGGAATGCAAGCTCCGTGTGTTGTTTAGCAAGACGCTTCGATATCTCGAACTGTGCTAACTTGTACACCGCTTGTGTCTTGTCAGAAATACTAATATCGAAGTCTTGAACTTTGGAGTTGCGTTGTTGTCGGACTTCCAGTGATCGCAAGACGGTTGCCGATTTCGATCGTATTTCGCTCTGATCATTCCCCAGGGTAAAAAGACAAAGACCAAGGAGTTTCCAGAAGGGGCAGGGGTAGTCAATCTGATCTCGAAGCACTTGGGTGACCACAGCAAAATAACTCTCAAGGACTTTTGACACATCCGCTAGGTAGCACCGGGCGATGCAATGTTCTAGCAAGTACGGATACTCCTGATTGTGAACAATCAGATTTTTCAGAGCTCTCCTTCCGATCACGTTCATCCTATCACTGCCCGAGTTGAATATGGCTTCTATCCAGGCCAGCATACGCCGGATATCGAATTGAAGAATAACACCGCTCTCGGTTGTAACGCTGATGGGCCCTCCACAGAGAGCCGACATCGCGCTCAGGGCTGCGGTTCTTAGGTTCCTTTTCTCGATCTCCATTGCTGCGGTGACTGTGCCTCGTTCACCTAGTGTCTGCTGGTCAATTAGTGATTGACGCATTGTGTCCTCTCGGGCTCGGATTTGAGTTTGGTTGGGAGAGAAGCCACACCAATCTTCCATAAGAGAAAAGGCCGATTTTCGAGATTCAAAGGTCATCCACCGGGAGGGATCCCTAGTACGATTAATGCCTTCGAAAAGCGTCTCCATCAGCCCGCAGTAGTGACGACGTAATTTCTGAAACTCCCAGTCCATCTGCACTTCCCCGTCCATTAAGAAAAGTTTCAGGTCTTTGGTATAGGAAGTGAGTGTGGTGAGGAAAAATTCGGAATTGTAGACCTCGGGTTCTTGGAGAAAATGAGACGTGAGCTTGAAAACATGAGTGATTTCAGTTCGCAGGAGGTCCATCTTGCGATTTCTTCGTGGGCTACTATTGGTACGTTGATGCATCCGAGCTCGTGCTTCATCGTTGCAACGCGACACCTGACCTTGAAGCTCCTCGAGCAGGGTCCGGTATATATGAATATTGATGGACCCCATTGCAGTTGTAACAGCATCACGGACAGAGCCTGATGAGACAGAAAGCAGAGGAATTAAATACTTAAAAAGCATCCGTGCTGTCACAATTTTGTCCTTGGAAGTAGATTTTGAGCCTTTTCGGACATGTTGGGGATCCTGAGGAGTCGGTGCGGCCCCAGGGTCTGCAAGGGTGGTACAGGCAAAGATTAGATACAGCTTCCACTGTTCTACCATGACTTCCGGGTGCGCTGTGGTAGGCCTTGGTGCCAATCGTGCACTGCCGGGATCATTGACGTAATAGAGACCCCGAGATGGCTCAGAGAGCAAAACGATCGCCTTGTACATCTGCAGGATGCGGTTGCAAATAAGGTCACGACATATAGTAACAGTGAAGGGACATTTATCGTAGGCTATGCGGATTAGGTTAGGGAAGACTTTGAACCATAAGGTTGTGTCATATGAGACGTCACTAGCACAAAGCTCGACCAATGCTCCTTTGTTGGTGTTTTGTAGACCTCGCTGTAGCCTGCTTCGTTCCGCCACTGACAGCTGTTCGTCGTTAAAATCCATTACATTAATGGAATCGTTTTCAAGAATATCAATGAGTCTTGTGGTGTCTCTCTCTTCTGACACTTCTTTTCTCAGGGCAATTTCGAACTCCACAATAAGCCTGAGAACTGTGACAGCAAAGTGCCTGACCCGCCGTGACTGTGAGCAGAGAAAGAATAGGCCATGTGCTTCGGCTTGGTCAACCTCGGCCCATATGCTGGAGAGATCAAGCTTCATGGCTCTTTTATCTGATGCAGTCGCATCGGACTGTTCCATTGCGGCATCTCTGGACTTTTGTCTGATTTCCTCAATCCATATTTGCAATAATTCGACGTAAAGCCTCAGTGTATTCTCAATATGACTGTGACCGAGCATCCCACCATCAGACATTGTCGAATATCGATCATCAAAATTAAAGATGAATCGCGCAAACCCCATAGTAACTTGCTGAGCATGAGAGTGGCGAGCAATAGCTTTCAAGGAGTTGGCCGATGATTCGGCAATATTATACTGCACATGTGCTGTACCGGTACACAATAGGTTGATCAAGGAGTTGAAGGGAATATCAACTGAAAGACACCGGGGCAAAGCTTGGACTGCAACGTGAAGCAATTCATAGAATGCTTGTTTCTGATCAGCGGCGTTCTGGTGATCATCCTTTCGGGAGAAAGTAAAGGTATCGGTGATCGGGGTTTTTGGACCAGGGCTGCTAAACTTCTCGTCCAGAGCTGCCTGGCCTCCAAAAGTGTTGTCGCATATAATTGTGATTTTCCCAAGGATTTCACAAAATTTGAGGTAGTACTCCCGTACGCTGTCACTTAGGACATGTGTCAAAACTGGACGTGTGACGTATTCTTCTTTCAGGTTGGGAGTGGTACCAGCACTGGTAGTAGTACTACTTGTTGTGATAGCAGCGCCGCCAGACGGATGAGAGGGGCGAGATGAAGAAACGGCCGGAGAAAGGGGGATTCTATCAGGTGCGGCAGGGGCAGGTGTTTCGTAGGCTTGGGGGAACGGCGGCTGTCCCTGCTCTCCTTTCTCCAAGTCGGACATTATATATAGAAAGGCTCTGATTCCAATGACGATTCTGTCAGGATCTAGTTGCTCGACTCTAAGTTCCTTGTTGGAGGTGAATAATTCGGCGTTAATGAGGGGAAACACGATATTCCGGAAGCAATATTCGGGATATTTGAAGCCGATCAAACGGATGATCTGGATTAAGGGCTCGGTACAAACAGTATCAGAAGCAACCAAGCTGCGTTTTGAAGAAGGAATAACCAGTTTCATAATTTCTTCTATCTTCCGGATGGCGCCTTGAAGGTTATCGTTTGTGCGGTATAAATAAGTCCACAACAATCGAGAGATGACTTGAAGGCAAAGAGGCTTCGTGAGACGATCCTTGACCTTGGTTTGTAAAGGAAGGATAAGTTGGAGCCATTGGGAGCCAAAGTTATCCGGGGAAGAAACACAAAGCAGAGTGGCAGTAAGAGGGAAAGCAAAGTTCCAATGCCGTGGTTTCATGAACATTTGCGCCAGGCGAGGTCCAATGGCAGATAGAACTTCTGCCCATTTCGGATGCATGAAGTGACTGTTACTGGCCTTGGCGGCAATCGGCAGCAGAAGCATATCAAGAACCTGGCAAAAGGCGGTCTTAACCCTTTGGCCATGGGATTTGGTGAACAGACGGCCTAAAGAAACGAGGAAATCACATGAGTGTTCCCAGGATTCTTCAGGGGATATTTTTACCCGAAGATGCTTCATGCCACCCAGAACAAGTTCGACCTTTCCTTCAGCATCACGACCCGAGGATGAGGTTGGGCTCTTCACCACGCGCTCTTGTAGAGACCCTTCCAAATCTTCAATGAACCGCTTTGTGACCCCTACAAAGTTGATGTCGCTCATATAACCCAGGAGCTGGGCGAATAGATTCCAGTTGGCCAGCTTCAGAGGGGAAACCAACAAGTGCTCGGTGTCCGCAATCTTGAGCTGGCCAAATATAATGCTTTCCAGCTTATCCTCCATTTCGGGGGTGATGCAGCTCAGGTTGCTTTGGCTGATGACTTCTAACAAAACTCGGCATAGTATATATATGGAAACCGTCGATCGACGCTCAGCCTGGGCAACGAATTCTTGCTTCGCGGCGAGGGTTGGTGGTCTGTTGGGGAAGGCTTCAGCACCATTTCCCGCCTGCACAGGTTCCGTGTTCCTTCGCAAAAGAGGGGCACCGGGCATGGCGCCTCGTGATTGTTGAAGTTGGCTGCGAGCCTCGTTGGCTGCGTCGCTCTTGCTCTTTCTCCATAGCATCATCGAATCGATCAAGGCTTTGGGCTTTGGGCTCGCGATATGACCGAGGGCGACGATTAATTGGTCGAAGGCGGGATCCACGCCGGGACCGCAGATCTGATCAATGTGTGGTTCGGGGTCGAAGGGTACGGTAACACATTCGGTGAGCTTCTCCTCAGCTTGCGCAATGAACTGGAAAAGGTCAGCCAGGGATGGGTAGAGCGATGGAGTGCATAATTAGATACGAACCGAGGTAAACAAGACGTGCAACGCATATTCGCCGACCGTTTTCTGATCATCTTTGTGATGACGTGAGGAGTGGGAGTGGTGAGGGGCATGATCGCGTCTCGACTTGCTGTGCATCCGCTCAAGCTTGCGTTGGGTTGCGCTATGAGTAGAGATGTCGGTGGCCGAAGGAACACGATCCATGGCAGTGCTCCCAGAGAGGGCTGTGGGCGGGCGTGAGGGATAGCCTCCATCGCCATCATGGCGACCAGCAGTTGACTGCATATCCGGTCGATCAAAGCCAGCACCGGCGGCAGCAATCATTTGCGGACTGAGGGGGCTAGACTTTGAGCTTGCCAGGCTGCCATTTCTCGAGTGTTGGATGCCGTGGACGATAGATGTTTGGCGGTGGTGGCCGTAGGTGACGCTTTTGGGGTCGACGACTCGTTCGACGACGCCCCCAACAGCTACCCTCGAGTGTGTTGGGTGGATGCGCGGAGACGTTAGGGTCGGTGGTGGTTGGAGGTTCTTTTCGGCAGAAGAGTCTCGCGAGTGTGAAGGGCGAATGGGCGGGTCAAGAGCGGGACGCAGGGTTCGATTCCAACTGACCTCGTCCTCATCCTCTTCTTCGAGTCTTGAAACGGACCGGGGCGAGAAACTGAGCGGATCCTGCAGGTGGCCCGGCAGCGGCTGCGACGGCACTATTTGGTGTCACAAGGGGCTGTCAGTTATTGTGTGCTTTGTAGGCTAGGAGGCTCGTTTCTGGTTGCGAATTTTGGTGCATCGGAAAGAGGCTACCCCAAAGCTAGCCTTTTTTTGCAGACGTTTTCGGTCTGTAACTGAAACCGAACAGTGCTGAGCATTGCTCAGTGGCAACGAAGGCATTCCCGTCGCGCAACACAAGATGCCTGGAAGTAGTCGAAGGAGGGGCGGGAAGCCGAAAATGGCGGGCACACTTATTACTCGGATTACTCACCCATTTCAACTCGGGTTCAGACGTAAGCCCATGGTCCAAGGCCGTTCCTGAAGGTTCCCGTCGAGCGTCGTCGTTAAACCAAACGCAAAGAGAGGGGAAGGGAAACAAGGGAACGACGCTGCAGGTTTGAGTTCTACACCTCAATTGGGACAGGACAAATAAGGTAGCAACACACCACGAATTCGCAAGCAGCAACACGAAGGACGAAATCGACAGTGACCAAGATTACCTAGACAGTTGATATGTCAACTGCCAACCACCGATCAAGGCGACCTGAAGGGCAATGACGCTACCGCCTGAGCGCCGAGATTGGTATTGGTGGGCTTTTGCAGCTAGAACCACAAACTCTATCTCCTCTCTTAAAGAGTGACAGATTGAGGCCAAGGGATGAAGAGGGGCCTACGTAGGTACGGTCCAGGGCGGGGGACTTTCGGTCGTTCTCCTACCGCTACGGTACGGGCGCGAGTGCACCCAGCCATCAATTTTGGGCTTCCATTTCCCATCTCCATCGCATCCATGTAAATCTGCAAGGGCACGGCCTATCAGCCGCCCGCTGTCTGACATGGGCATAAGACGCGCCACTGCTGCTGGTCAATTGGCTGGGAGGAAAGGGGTCGGCCTGGGGTTGAGATCTTATATTAGCCTGAAATAATATTGCTACGTATTGTCGTGAAGGGCGAGTCAGAGTCACCCCATCCAGGAAGGGCAGCGAAGTTAGATGGAGCGTCGTGTCAGATAATGATCAACGAGACTTTTTTATTTTTTATTTTTTAGCATGTCGCCCGCCCACCACTTGTAAACAGAGGCAGCCCACTACGCGCGGAGTCCACGGAGACTCAGACCATACATCCGCGATGCTTCGGGGCTCAGAGTTCGGGCAATGTACGCAGGTGAAACATGTCCACGCTAGATGGTCTAGGCCTATAGGGATTACTGTCAATGGAATGGCGCTCTTGTGTCATTGCCACGGACATCCCAAAATAAGGGTCCTAAAGGTTTTCTTCACACAAAGTCAATGATCATAACTATTGTAGTATATTGTTTGCCCGCTCTAGAAACACTGACATTCATACGATACAATGTAAGAGATCGCCAGCCGGGGAGGCTGGGTGCTGTCACCACGTAGCAAGTCAAGCGTGCGCTCTAATAGCCAGCCAGTCATGTCAAACCAAACAAACCACCATGACAACTGCACTGGCCCCGCGTTTCTCGAGAACTGGCCTTTGCTTCTCTCTCGGAAATATGAGTGACGTCAAACTAGCTAGTCATGCTGTCCTGTGACCATCGTTGGAGGGCAAAAAATGTGACGGGTTGTCGTCATCGCGCCGCCACAATCGAAAACCTACTCCAGACAATCCCAGAACTCCATATACAGACCTAGTCAACTAATCCGCCCAGGATTTGGCTGTCTCACCTGTCAAAGCCTCGGCGCCATTCGCCCAAGCCAGTGGCGAATGGCCAAACTAGTAAGAAGCCCCCTAAACCATATCCACTGTCCCTGCATCCATACCCTAGACAGGCGGACTGTTGCTCCTAGAAACTAGGATACACCAAACAAGCCTTCTTCTCCCTTGAGTGTTCACTTTCAGAATTGATATCGGCGGACAAGAAAGAGGCTGTGGGACGACTGGCAAGGTGAGAACGTCAACCGCAGACAAGGAGGAAAATTATGTTGCTAGTAGACGACCCCTTTTATCCTACCCATATGACAGCTCACTCGGGCTTCTTCCCATATCAATTACGGAAATAGATAATAGGAAGTTACGCGAGATGCATGCAACGTGTAAATTCGGGAACCCGAACTATCCTGCCCAGTACAGGGGGGGTTTCCAGGCATTGGGATCTTCAATGGTTTAAAGTCAAAGCCCGCATCATAGAGGTGATGTCAAAAGGCCTTTTGGTTGAGGAGATGCCGACAGGGTCCGACAGTCCGGCCGATCATCATCTATCCGCAACGGGACCCTGTCGGGACGCCCCGCGGTCAGTATTGACGTGGCAGGCCTGGAAGAGACAAGGAGAGGCAGTTCCTTTTGGACTGTTTATGATTGGATTCGTTTTTAACACGTTTCATCGAGATCGGGGTTTTACGGCAACATTACGTTAATTCAAATACAAGATTTCGCAATGGGGGGATGTGCTCTAGCTAGGCCGTGGGGGTTGCTGGAGCGAATATAAGGCGATGTGGTAATTAGTGGTGCTGGCAATATACGGTGACGATCATGTAGAGAGTTGTTTACCGAGGTGAAAGTTCACACCGGGAAAGCGAAACCGAATTCTTTATGGCCCGGCTGGGGATTGCCTGGCGAAGGATGTGTACTGTACGATTCGATCAAGGGCGGTCACATTGGTTGGTGATCTCAAACACGGCACATACCAAATTATCCTTTATCCCGCACATCTCAACAAGATAAGATACGAACTAAGGAATAAGACTAGGATCAAGGTCCAAGGGCGCCACGTGAGCCCCAAGGAAGCCCATGGAAGCGGCACAAAGGAGGACCTCGAAAGTGTGTCTAGGGTTCCGAATTCGCCGAAGACCAACAGTGGACAAGTAATGCACAGCCAGCGCGCATGTTGCGCAGAAGTCCATGGAGATTGTGATCAAGAGACCGATACCGAGTCCGAATATCCCCGGGGTGCATTTTGATTTTTGGATCACACACAACGTTGGAGCGAGCGGAATCGTCCACACAATTCCGACGACTGTGGGGAACTAACGTTTTCGTTTTCGGACCGGCCTACCAGACTGCGCTCCGGCCATGGCTGGAACCCCCTTGACCTTGGGTGAGGAAAAAAAAAAAAAAAAAAAAAAAGCCCATTGCCTTGTGGCACCACCGCACAAACGACAATATTTCATCCAGCGGCCAGGTCCGAAACCCCGAGGGTCCGGGTTGCGTTAACAGAGAGTATTATGTTGAATATGGAGCGTGCTGGATGCAAGGTCAGCACTGAACATTATGTGCCTCGAGGTATGTTTGTGATAGCATGGGGACTCTTGCAATTCTCGGTGTGCCGTGCGCCCAATATTGACTGGTGCAAAGCGCAAGCCCCATGCGAGGCTCCGAACAGTGGGGAAAGGCACTTGCCGGTTCCTTGGAACCCTGCTCACAGTGAAGCGAGTTTGCCCTCAACGGCCGATTTCGCCTGATAAATCTCCCGGCTCCGTTCCGTGCGAACAAGACTTAAGGTGGCCTTTACCAGGTTGGGTACCATCTATACATAGCCATCCACTTCCCCCAATTCCAGTCTTTCTTCCCTCGGGACCCCATCGTTTGAACCGTTTGCCAAAAGCTCCACTGGACGACTTCTGGCTGCGTCACTGCGTCTCAGCCCAAGGTCGGTAAGTCTTAAAAACATTACTCCGAGGCCGAACTGCCGGAGACCCTTACCGACCACGTTTGCTGAATCTCTGCGATGTAATTAGCGCCACATCCCTCCCGCCCTTGCTCTCCCCGCCTCCCCTCCGATTGCCGATTTATGGGCGAATCTCCTACCTCGACCCAGAGCCTCTTGCATCCCACGGAGCGCTTGCCTCGCACCTGCCTACCCAATAGCGAACGGCCTAACCCCTCGGCTCCATTGTCGGCATTTGGCGCCCCAGCCGAACTTTATCTATCATCCACTGTTATCCACCGCCGCATTTTCAGGTGCTCGCTCACCTTCCCTTAGACACCATGGCCGACCTCGATACTTTGGACATTATTGTCTTGGGGATAATTTTCCTAGGAACGCTTGCATACTTCACCAAAGGCAAGGTATGGGGCGTTACCAAGGACCCCTACGCCAACGCCTTCGCCGCCACCAATGGCGCCAAGCCTGGCAAAACCAGGAACATTATCGAGAAGATGGAGGAGACAGGCAAGAACTGCGTTGTCTTCTATGGCTCCCAGACTGGTACCGCTGAAGACTATGCCTCGCGCCTCGCCAAGGAGGGCAAGAGCCGCTTCGGTCTCGAGACAATGATCGCTGACCTCGAGGAGTACGACTTCGAGAACCTGGATACCCTTCCCGAGGACAAGATCGCCATGTTCGTCTTGGCTACCTATGGTGAAGGCGAGCCTACCGACAACGCTGTTGACTTTTATGAATTCATTTCTGGTGACGATATCGCTTTCTCTGAGAGTAAAGATACCCCTCTAGGCAACCTGAACTATGTTGCTTTCGGTCTCGGCAACAACACTTATGAGCATTACAACCTTATGGTCCGCAATGTCGACAAGACGCTCCAGAAGCTTGGCGCTCATCGCATTAGCGAAGCCGGTGAAGGTGACGACGGTGCCGGTACCATGGAGGAAGATTTCCTGGCTTGGAAGGATCCCATGTGGGCGGCTCTCGCTAAGAAGTTTGGACTGGAGGAGCGCGAGGCCGTGTACGAGCCTACCTTTGCCATTGTTGACCATGATACCCTGACCTCCCAATCGCCTGAAGTCTATTTGGGCGAGCCCAACAAGATGCACCTCGAGGGTACTGCCAAGGGTCCCTTTAATGCTCACAACCCTTACATTGCCCCAATCCCCGAAACGCGCGAGTTGTTCCAGACCAAGGATCGAAACTGCCTCCACCTCGAGATTGATATTTCCGACTCCAACCTTAAGTACGAGACCGGTGACCACATTGCAATTTGGCCTTCCAACGCTGGCGAGGAAGTTGACCGCTTTCTGGATATCCTCGACCTTAAGGATAAGCAACACAGTGTCATTGGTGTCAAGGCTCTGGAGCCTACTGCTAAGGTGCCCTTCCCAACTCCCACCACGTACGACGCCATTATGCGATATCACCTCGAGATCTGTGCCCCGCTTTCCCGTCAATTCATCTCTAATCTGGCCGCTTTCGCTCCCAACGAAGAGATTAAGGCTGAGATGACCCGTCTCGGTAGCGATAAGGATTACTTCCACGAGAAGACTGGTGCCCACTACCACAACATTGCGCGATTCCTGTCTGCCATCAGCAAGGGAGAGAAGTGGACCAAGATCCCCTTCTCGGCTTTCATTGAAGGTCTTACCAAGCTTCAGCCTCGCTACTACTCTATCTCTTCCTCGTCCCTAGTCCAGCCGAAGAAGATTTCGGTTACCGCCGTTGTTGAGTCTCAACCGATTCCCGGACGTGACGACCTATTCCGTGGTGTCTCGACCAACTATCTCTTGGCCTTGAAGCAGAAGCAGCATGGAGACACCGCTACGGCCTTTGGTCAGACCTACGAAATCGACGGCCCCCGAAACAAGTACGAGGGAATCCGTGTCCCTGTCCATGTTCGTCATTCCAACTTCAAACTCCCTTCAGACCCCAGCAAGCCCGTCATCATGGTGGGACCTGGAACCGGTGTTGCTCCCTTCCGTGCTTTTGTACAGGAACGAGCCAAGCAGGCCGAGAATGGCATCGAGGTTGGACCTACTGTTTTGTTTTTTGGTTGCCGAAAGCCCACGGAGGATTTCATGTATGAATCAGAGTGGGAGGTAAGTTGTTCTTGTAATTTGAGATATTGCGATGTGGCGCTGACCAATTTTTACAGGAATACAAAAAAATCCTTGGCGACAAGTTCGAGCTTGTGACGGCATTTTCCAGACAAGGTTCCAAGAAGGTTTACGTCCAGCACCGCCTCAAGGAGCGATCGAAGCAGATCGGCGAGCTTCTGTCCAACAAAGCTTACTTCTATGTTTGCGGTGACGCCGCCAGTATGGCACGTGAGGTCAACGCTGTCCTTGCGCAGATCATCGCCGAGTCTCGCGGGGTTCCGGAAGCCAAGGGCGAAGAGATTGTCAAGAATATGAGAGCATCCAACCAATACCAGGTACGTTGAAAAGCCCCCCTTAAGCGGCTGTCATTCTGCATCGAGGACGGTGCGAATGGTTGAGGCCACTCTCGGATGAAATCAGCTGCTGACCGGTCGATGTACAGGAGGATGTGTGGTAATGAAGGAGCGGTAAGCACGTGGTGCTGCATTTGGGATAGTCGGCACGTTGGGTGCCTGTTAGGTTTCACGACCATCCCAGGGCGAGCCCTGCTCCCCCAGGTGAACTAAGATGACCGTATATGAACTAGAACTTGGTTTTATTAGAGGAGAATAGTCGGGTCTGTTCGTGACATCTGTATACCTTGTCGGTTGATGGGTATCCGTCCCACTGGGCTATTTTTCAGTGTAATGTATCACAGTCCTATTATGAAGAGCATTGAATACCAATCATGATCAAGAACAACTAAAATTGCGCCCGGCAAACTAGAAACTACCACTGTATTGAGAAGTAGAATATAGGGTTGCGTCGCCGCCAGAACCGAGAAGTTTCGCAATGTGCTACGAAAATGGAAGTCTTACAAGTGACCAGTCCTAAGTGCATGGATGCAGATCGACTGAAGGGGCCATTCCGTCACAGCCAGGCTTTACAGGGCTCGCAAAGATGTTCTGAGATGTGTGCATATGTTGCTTGATACGTGGTGATCTACAATTTCGAATGGTAGTGGGTGTGAGAATGCAGGACTCCAGTATCGATCCTACTCCCTTCCACCTACCCTATCAAAGAGTTACTCACCTCCTCCAACAACATTTTTTTTTCAGTGTCTACACTTAGGGCTAGGCCATGCAACCATGCTTTTTGGGGGGTTTAACCCCTCCCTCTTTTCCTGCAGGGTGTTGTGTAGCCAGTTCACGTACCATCTGCTCAGTTCTATGCGTAATGGCAAACTGCTCCCCTGCGGTGCATGCGGCCAAGCCGCGAAGTTGCTTTTGTTGGTCAGACAGACCCTTGGCTGTTTTAATCGCCACCTGGCCCTTCCAAGATCTTGAACATCACGCGTTCTGCTCCGTATAACCGCAAACTCTTCCGCTAGCCAACTCCAGCACCCCTGCATGAGTGTCGCATAAATACCCCTAATTGAATGGAGTTTTGAAGCTCGGTACGAGGTACTACATTCTTCCCTTGTCGCAGGACGGATGATCGACCTTTGTAGTGGATAAAAAAAGGTGGAAGATGCTTTCGAAGCGTGTCCTTACTCTGGCGTTCATCGCTAAATTATGCAAAGGGGTAGCAGCAGCTGGACGGTATATCCATTAGTTTTCCTGGTCATTGTGCCACACGTCTGTACCACGGCATATGAACCAGACAAAACGTAACGCAACCTCAATTCTGCTGCTAGGGCATTGGAGCAAAATGTGTCCGACATCGCGGCTACGGGGAAATGGCTGGGTCTCGAGCAGCGGCATGGTGGAGATCGAAAGCCCCAAAGCCATGTACATCTCCATACATGGCATGCATATGTAGCTACTTTTCTCGAGACAACTTCCTGTCCAAATGAACACAAGCAAGGCGCGGTGGCGGCCAACCTGAAAACAAGTAAGAAAGCCCACAGGCGGACTAGCCAACGCGCCTGCATTTATACCAAAAGAAAAACAGTCTCCCGTCTTGCATGTTGTTGCTTTTGACTCGGAGCTCGGATACCGGGGGCATATGGGCACCGATTGTGGGAACCCTGTGCCTCTGGTTCGCGTCCCAGCAAGGGATGAACTTGCGGCTAGGATTCACGTGGGGACGCTTTGTCTGGGGACGTGACAGCAGCTTGAAAATATTTCTGGGTTTGTGTGATTTGATGATATCGCTCGCAGCGGAAGTCATCCGGTGCCGGGATTCCTCGTAGTCCGAGCGAAATGTGTGAGACATGATGCTGGGGCAGCGCTTCTCCTGTCCTGTTAAAACAGAAAAGAAAAAAAGACCATATGGACGCCACTGGCTGGGCTTGAAATCATGATTGTGTCATTGGCAGCGACTCGAAGGGGATGCGTATGGTCGGTTCAACTGCGGTTTCAGACGGATCAGCTAAAAAAGCAATTCGAGACCTGGCGAATGGATACAACTGGATGGAGTAGGCGAACGTCGCAGTCGGGCCCGGGACCATTGGCCGCTCTCATTAAAAGACCGCCTTTTCTAACCGCAGGAACTGACATGCCCATGATCAATGAGAGTCGGAGCTGTGTTGGGCTGTCATAAATCGATTGTGGCCCGCTACATCCACATCAGCTCACACCGGAATGTCCACACCAAAATTTCACTCCGACAAGACGATTGGCTTCTCATGAGGCTCTTATCCTTGTTGCCTGCTGATGCAAATGCCATCCACACGCGTGCATCTAATTGAGGGGCGCAAAATTTTGATTGTGAGGTATGGGTGACCAGAGCTGCCAAGCCAGACCCATGGGGTGCTTGTGTCTCTTGGATGTCTGAGAGGGCTTGGAAACCAAAGCAAATCCTCCAGCGCCTGCAGGAGGTCGATATACGCTCCGATAGCAAGGAACAGGGAAGAAGAATGGAGAGGTACTGCTGTTCTATCGCATGCAGAAAAAGATAAGAGGGCATCATCCCTCTCGGAGGCAACTCTTAGTTCTATGTTCCAAGACATACGCGACTGAATAATTTGCCCCCATTCACATATTCTTCTCCTGTTCCGAATATCATTACAAAGATAATTCATTTTGCATCCTTAGTTATACCTCCCCCTAAATCTATTACTCGTCTCTGACGCCTGAATCTTGCTTATTCTTGGAACCCCCCCCTCAAAAAAAATTCAAAAAAAGAAAGAACGAAAGAACCCAAAAGCAGGCCGTCATTGACGAAGAGACGTTGAAGTTGGCCATCCTGTCTGTGCAAAAGAAGGTGACGACACCACGACCACGCCTATACCTTGGAAATCCTCCATTCTCACCCTGGAATATATAACTTACTCAGAGTGTACCTGTGAAAGCGAGGCGTTTGACCGTCGAAATCTGTCGGCCTGGTCTTCCTGACGATCTCTATAATACCATCACCACATACTTATTCGACTGGATACCCTTATTCTTATTGTCTAACCTGGAAATAATTAAACATCCATCTGTTGGGCAAAAAGATCTGTGCCCCGAAGTGCGTCATTGGCAAAAGAAAACATCTCTGATACGCTGAACAATCAATTGGACGGCGACGCTTCTGCCTCTCGACCATTCGACCTCGAACTTTCCGCAACCTTGCTGGGCCATTTTCCTTTTCAGGGCATGCGCCGCGGTGAATCTGGTTTGTGTGAAGCGTATAACAAAGAGTGACTGGGATTTGCGAATACCGCCCTCACTTTCGCCTCTACCTAGTACGATTTCGCTGCAGTGAATCATTGCCAGTCAAACTGCCCACCGCGAGTCACTTGGTAGCAGCTGTTGACCAAGTGCATTTGCCGCAAACCACTGCTGCCAATAGAACTTTGCCATCTGCCAGCTGCCCAATTCCCTCTGCGACCGCCTTGTCCCCTAATTACCTATATTTCCTGCTCCGTCACCTTCCCGCAACACCAACTCCCCCTTCCATATCCCCTTCTCTCCACTCCGCCTGGAGTAGATCGCACCTTCAAGGTTCAAGACCAGAGACCTCCAATTTTGTCTTTTGCACTCCTACCTTATTAATCAAATTCTGCTTTGCCTTTCTTGATAACCCCCATCATTCTTGCCCCTCGTTCTTTTGGAGTCTGAGCGCACTCTTTGCTGCCAGATTTACGACCGGCGACGCCTTCCTAATACAAATAATTGCAACTTAGGTAAGTCATCATTGATCTAATCTTTCTCTGACTCTGTCCCCGGGCTCACCTCATCTTTTCTTCATTTCCCCTCTCCCCTTTTCATTCTCCTCTCCTCATCCTCTCCAGCTCCACGGTTCAGCATCACACTCGTTCAATCCATCCTCCGCCCGAGGCAGATCTGTTCTGGACTCCCATCTTGCTCAAAAACTTGTTCTATTTTACTTACTCTCGCTTCATCTCAGAGTCTTGGTACCTCGAGATTTGTCGTTGTTCGTCTCGTCCACTCGGAACTACCTCATATTGCCAGGTAGTCGATATTCTGCCGACGGTGAGTCGATTTGTTTTCTTTACCTTTTGCCCTAGCATCATTTTCTTCCTCTTGCATGCGAGGCTCGCCCTGTTGTCAAATTAAGCATAATTCATGTGCAAAGGTTGTCCTAGACATGTGTTGCTTGCCCTTTGCGCCCTGGAACTGGTGCCTTGAATTTGGATTTTGCAGGCGGGTTGTCCTGATTATAATTTTCCCTCACCCCAAATCTTCAACTCCTAGAGCTAATCTATGATTGTAGTAGGATCTTAGTACAGTTTGATCATTTCAATCTCTATCAACTTAGCGAAGTTGATTTGTTACTTGCCAGGTATGTATGCACGGCATTTTAGACATTCTGTCAAATTCTTCACGCCCTCATGGGATGTCATGATACCATCACCTTGATCTCGCTCTTTAACTTTGCCTTATTCTGTAATGGTAGTCTTATGACAGATTACTGACTGTGATCTATTGCAGAAAATCGAAGTTATCACCTTCATTCGGTAGCCAACCATGGAAAGCGGTGGTGTTGCTGCCCCTTATCTACCCGGCCAATCGAACCGGTCATCCCATTCCCACCTGACGATCCCCGGATCCAATGACCACAATGGAATAATGAACCAGTTTCAGGGAATGTCCTTGGGTGGCATGAATATAGCAAATGGACCGGCTCCTCTGCAGATGAACCCATCTTATATGCTTGGCCATGATGGTCAATTTGTTCTCGCTCCTATGCCTGCATCGCAATCCATGAACATGGCTCATACTACCGAGAATGGCTATGGAGCCTTTTCGCTCAACAACTCTTACGGAAGCCCTTATCTCGGTTTACCTGTTCCCCTCATGCCATTCACTCCGGGTCGATCCAACGCGACTCACCCCCGACTTGATCGTGCCCACTCGGATGTCCCTGGCCTTGAAAACCGTCGGGGCTCTTACTCCACCACTGAGTCTACTCCTGCGACTCCATTTTACACTGGTGTTTCCCATCGCGAGAACGCCCCCCGTGTGGCAAGCCTTGACAGGTCTACTTATACTACACCTTCCCCACAGCAGATTGGCATGGCAGCTCTGCACGTTGAGGTCCCGGCCAAGCCGGCACTACCCCCGGTCTCTGATCACGTTTTGGATGAACTTCTCAAGAAAAGCCCAGCTATTCCGAAAGCTGTCCCTGCGGTATTCACCCCACCCGGTCAGATGAAGAGCCTTGAGCAAAGTCTCGAAAACCGCATCGCCGGAAATCGTAATGTTTACATTCGTGGTCTTCACCCTACAACTGATGATGAATTGTTGTACCAGTTCGCGTCTCGTTTTGGCGCCGTTGAGACTTCCAAGGCAATCATTGATACAGGCACTGGCGCATGCAAGGGGTAAGATAAAATCATTGAAACAACCTGTGATACTTCGCTCATACTTGCATAGTTTCGGTTTCGCTAAATTCTTCAATGTGGCTGATTCGGAGATGTGTATTCGTGGGTTTTATCGTCTTGGTTATGAAGTTGGGTTTGCTCGGGTTGGTACATCTCTACTCCAATTTTTGAAATCGGCTTATAATCTGTTGTCTAGGAGTCATTCAATTCTCGCCTCAAGGCGGAGGGCGATGAACAGTCCACTAATCTCTACATTTCCAACCTCCCTAAAACCCTGACCGAGGTTGTGAGTTCACCTAGGCGCCTTTCAATGTTGGAGATACTGATTGTGCATAGGAATTGGGTACCATATTTATGGGTTTCACTATCTTGTCTAGCAAGATTCTTCGAGATAGCATGGGGAACAGCCGGGGTGTTGGCTTTGCGCGGCAAGTGTTTACATTTCCACCGGAATAAGACGCCTGGTCTGACTTAATGGCAGTTTCGAATCCCGTGACGTTTGCGACGACGTCATCCGGAAGTTCAACGGTCTCGGCATTGGTGACGAGGGACTTCTCATGAACATTCGATACGCCGACACTCCTTCCCAAAAGGAGCTCAAGCGTGTGACTGCGGAGCGCCGACAATTCCGTACCAATGAATACAATATTGGTGCTTATGGTACCCCTCTTGTTGGCTTAAACCCAACCTTATATGGTTCTCAGCCACAACCTTGGCGACAATCCACACAGACTGCTCTCAGCCGAAGGTATATTTGATCGGGCTATTCTTTTATGTTAATTGTTAACACTGGCCAAGCGCTGTCACCTCTGGTGCTCTGCCTATCGCCCCGGCGGCTTCCACAACTCCCGCCACTTCTGATGGAGGCAATGGAACCAAATCGTCAGGCTCTCAGCGAGGATCTTTTCAGTATGGTTTGTCGCATCGCTCTCGGGGCCCTTTCTAACCTCTTGACTAGGACGGCTGCGAGTTCGAGTGCGGAGAAAGCAATTGCCACACCCACGTCATCCGAGTGCGATGAGAGTGTCACTATTCATGCAGATACCATTGTTAACGCTTCTCTCGACTCGTCTCCGTCCGTCAAGAAGGAGACTTCTGCAAAGAGGGAGGCCTAGTAACTCGAGCATGCCAATTATTATGAAACAGCTTGAAGTTTGCACCATTCATTACCTAGTTTCTTTTGTCCTTTTTTATTCATGGCCCCTTGGAACTGTCTGTTTATTATGTTGAGGCAGAATTATGAAATTGCGGAACATGTTATGGTCTGAGGTAGCCGGTACAGTTGATGACTTCTGCTATGCCCTGTTTTATGAGCTGCTGTACTTTAGATTTTAAAGGGGACAGTCTTGTTATGAAACTCTGCAATGTGGGCAAGATGCCGAGACGAATGAAATAAATTACTATTGTTTTAATTTAGACCTTCAGACACATTGGCGTTTGATGAGTGAAATGTCACGTTATAACTGAGTTGTTTCTTGGAGAGTGTGAGATGGAGTAAAAGTTGACATAAAACTTGTGTATTGTTCATGGGTATCATTGCATCTCTTAAACCTCTAGTTTAGACATGGGCTCGTCGATTGGGAGTTTTGCATCTCGAGCATCATCCCCCAGCAGACCACCTGAACTAGCCTCCTCGCCTTGTCCTTCCTCGCTGTTTTCTTCCTCGCTCTCGTCTTCATCCTCATCATCTTCGTCATCACTCTGGGCTTTTGATTCTTCCTTATCCTTGATGGCCGCCTCCAAATCCTTCAACATCTTCTTGGTGAAGCCGGATGCTTCAACTGTAGCATCTAGTCTCTTGGCACCATCCTTGCCAATACTTTTCTTGGCGTTCTTGAAGAAAGGTCCAGGCTGGGTGGTTACGAAATGAAATCGTCTCTCGAAGAAACGTTTTATGCAGTTGACGTCGCGATCAAAGTACATCTCTGCATTTTGATGTTCCATGGAAACCATTTGTGGGAAGTCAATGATGACGGGTTCTAAAGTGGCTGTTTCCTGGCCATCTTCTGTCTTCGTTTTGTTCTCTTTAATCAGAATATTGAACTCGTTAAAGTCACCATGAATCAGTCCGTTCTTGGCAAGCTGAAGGATTAGCCCGATCAAGTCGGCATAGAGAGATGCTGGGTCAGGGACTTCGGCAATTTGACGCAGAGGAAAAGCGTCAATCAGGCTCATGACAATGGTGTGTCGAGAATGCGACAACGGCTCTGGAACAGGGTATCCCTCTTCCCGAAGGGCCTTCATAAAGGCAAACTCCTTCATGGCCGCTAGCCTCGAAAGGTACATCCATGAGGCAGAAGCTCGGTTCTTGAGATAATCTCGGTTTGACTTTACGGTTCGGAAAGAAATTCGACCCAGCCTGTGTATTTTTAGCACCCGTTGTGTTCCAGTCTCGTCAGCCACCACCATAATGTCGCTTTCTTTGCCCACTCCAATTCGGTTCCCGACACTGTAAACCTGTTTTCGCTTCGCGTGGGTGTGAAGGGCGAGGTAATCAAGGCCGCCATAGGTCAATCGGTAGCCGTCGTATTTGGCTTCCTTGACACGGGCAATCAAGCCAACCTTGGCCAGAGCGGAGATACTCTTATGCACACCACTGGCACCACCGCGGAGGCGGGACAGCTTTTCAATCAAGGACGTTGGAACAATTTCGTGGTTTTTGCTTCCCATCTCAACCTGAATTCTAGTGTTAGACTTGCCTGGTGGGAAACCCTGATGGGTCGCGTGGACTCACGGCTGTCAGAACTCGCCAGTCCTCGGCGATGAGGTAGCGCATAGCTTTGGTGTCTAACTTCATGATGGCTTGAGGTCTCGAGTTGGGAACGCGAAAATTTCCGAAAAAGAAGATTTCGTGTAAATAATCCGTCCTGGATTTGCCTGGCCGCGGGGTTGATTCGAAAGATGTTGTCGCATGGTGGGGTTATCCTGGAAATTTTGGCGATAATATCTAATCAGCGATAAGAGATGCTATCTCGGAGAGAAATCGGGTAATTGTCATTTGCACGTGACTACAAGGCTGGCTCGGACCCGTTCTGCAGGCGGCAGCGCCTGGCGTAACCAGAGCTACCTGGGTACAGCACAGCACCTTGAGCTTGACCAAGCGGGCTCCATCACCTTCCATCACCGGCGACGAATACCCACGACCACATCAAGACCACGACATCCTTTGCGAGAATACTGGCGACAAGAATAGAGACGCTATATCGAAACTGCGCTAAGACTTTTACTTTTCTTCAATCTGTTTTGTAGAGCTGCCCACAGTCGTCTAAGCCGTCGACGTCAACATGGCTCAGGACAGCGAACTGCCCAAGGCGGTTGACAAGGGCAAGGGCAAGGCCGTCGAGGATGCGAAGAAAGACAAACCCTTGGCCAATGGAAAGAAGGAAGATGACAAAATTGAGAGTATGAATGTCCTGCCCGCAATACGATGCGACCCGATGCTGATCAATACATAGCCGCAGAGGAGGAGCTCAATGAAGAGGACCAGCAACTCAAGAACGAGCTCGACATGATGGTTGAGCGTTTGACTGTGAGTATCTCTCTCCAAACTAAGAGATGCGCGATTGAATAGTGGTCTAATCATGCCCCAGGAGTCAAACAAGGATCTCTACAAGCCCGCCCTTGAAGCGATGAAGACCTCCATTAAGACCTCCACATCATCCATGACCGCAGTACCGAAGCCGCTAAAGTTCTTGCGACCGCACTACGAAACCCTGGCCAAATTGTATGACGAGTGGCCACAGAACGAAGACAAGACCTCGTTGGCAGATGTCCTCTCTGTCATTGGCATGACCTTCTCGGACGAGGACCGACAAGACACCCTCAAGTATCGACTCTTAGCACCGACCTCTGATATTGGCTCGTGGGGACATGAGTATGTCAGACACTTGGCACTGCAGATTGGCGAGGTGTATGGAAAGCGAATCACAACGGACGAGCCCACAAAGGACTTGGTTGACCTCGCTCTGCTCTTGATCCCCCTCTTTCTCGAGAGCAACGCCGAAGCTGATGCAGTGGACCTGATGAGCGAACTCGAAATTATCGAGATGATTCCCAAGTTTGTCGACGAAAACACGTATGCGCGAGTCTGCCTCTACATGGTTAGCATGGTGAACCTCCTCACCTACCCTGATAACGAGACGTTTCTCAGGACGGCTCACGACATCTACATCGAGTACAAGCAATTTACCCAGGCCACGGTCCTGGCTATCCGACTTCACGATTTTGATCTGATCAAGGCCGACTTTGACAAGGCTGAGGACCCCGCCCTTAAGAAACAGTTGGCGTTCTTGATGGCCCGCCAGAGAATAGTCCTGTACCTCGACATTGATGAAGATGAGGACCAAATCGCCACAGATTGCTTATCCAGTCTCAAACTTTCGGAGCACTTCAAGGCTCTGGGCAAAGAACTCAACATCTTGGATCCCAAGTCCACAGAGGATATCTACAAGAGCCATCTGGAGAGCAGTCGTGTTGCTGGAATGACCAATCTAGACTCTGCCCGTCACAATCTTGCCGCCGCATTCGTCAATGCATTTGTCAACGCAGGATTTGGCAACGATAAGATGATGCTTGTGGATGGCGAAAAGGAAACCTGGGTGTGGAAGACCAAGGCTGACGGAATGATGTCAACTGTTGCTTCGCTGGGCACTCTTGTCCTTTGGGATGTTGAGAGCGGTCTTGACAAGATCGATCGATACACCTATGCTTCGGAACCTGAAATCACGGCTGGTGCTATGCTTGCCATTGGTATCATGAATTCAGGTGTGCGAATCGACTCGGACCCAGCACTGGCACTTCTGGGTGATACCGACAAATTGAACCACGCTAACCCTCTAATCCGAACTGCTTGTATTATGGGTCTGGGTCTATCATATGCAGGCTCAAACAAGGATGAAGCTCTCGAGCTTCTCTTGCCCTTCATCTCGGATTCTACTCAGGACATGCAGGTCTCAGCTATGGCCGCGCTGGCTTGCGGTCTCATCTATGTTGGGTCTTCTCACCCAGAGGTCAGCGAGGCCATCGTCACCACTTTGATGGATGAAGATCGCCAGAATCAGCTCACTGACAAGTGGACCCGATTCTTGGCTCTGGGATTGGGCCTCCTCTTCTTCGGACGACAAGAGGAGGTCGATGTCATTCTTGAGACCCTCAAGGCCATTGACCACCCAATGTCAAAGGCTACTGCTGTCCTTGCTGAGATTTGCGCCTGGGCCGGCACCGGTGCTGTGTTGAAGATCCAGGAGCTTCTACACATCTGCAACGAGCATAAGGAGGAGTCTGACGAGAAGAAGGGCGATGAACTTCTCCAAGCATATGCTGTTATTGGTATTGCGCTAGTGGCCATGGGCGAGGATGTGGGCCAAGAGATGGTTCTCCGACAGTTTGGTCATCTGATGCACTATGGCGAGGCCAACATCCGCAAGGCCGTGCCCCTGGCAATGGGTCTTATCAGCCCCAGTAACCCCCAAATGAAGGTGTATGACACGCTGTCGAGGTACAGCCATGATACCGACCCCGAGGTCGCCATCAACGCCATCTTTGCTATGGGTCTGCTTGGTGCCGGTACTAACAACGCTCGTTTGGCACAGCTGCTTCGCCAGCTCGCCAGCTACTACCACCGCGACCAGGATGCCCTGTTTATGGTTCGTATCGCCCAGGGTCTCCTCCACATGGGCAAGGGCACCCTGTCTCTCAGCCCCTTCCACACCGATCGTCAGGTCCTATCTCGCGTCTCAGCCGCCGGCCTCCTTGCCACTTTAGTTGCCATGATTGAGCCCAAGGAATTCATAACCTCCAACTCCCACTACCTCCTCTACTTCCTTGTTACCGCCATGCACCCCCGATTCCTGGTCACGCTCGATGAGAACCTGAAGCCCCTCAAGGTCAACGTTCGTGTGGGTCAAGCCGTCGATGTTGTAGGCCAGGCTGGCCGACCAAAGACCATTACTGGCTGGCAGACCCAGAGCACTCCGGTTGTTCTTGCATATGGCGAGCGTGCAGAACTGGAAGATGAAGAATACATCAGTCTCAACAGCACATTGGAGGGCTTGGTGATTCTACGAAAGGTAAACTAAATATTTATCACTGGAACTACACTGTTGCGAATACAATGCTAACTACTTTTTGACAGAACCCCGAATGGCAAGAAGAGAAATAAAAAATGGACGATGATGTGGGCGAGCGTTGGGGTTGGTCCGGGTCCAGGATTGGAAGGTCATAGGCCAGGTCTCGTTACACTGTATAGTAGTAATCTGCTGTAAACGCAAACACGCGGGAGGATTTAAATGCATTGATAGATGGTCAAAATCGATTGCAATTTCATGTCTTCCTTCCAGATATGCTTCGTCAAAACGGAAGAGTCCAAGTCAACTCCCAACCCAAGTGTAAACATTGACCCATTGGAAGAAAATTGGATATCCTAGTCCCATAACACCAATTGCCTTAACCATGCAGCAGACCTCTATTCCGCAATGCCAAAGAAAAAAAAAAATCAACAGAAAATATCAAGTAGATTCTATAATGCATGTTTTTGCCTCACAAAAGCACAAGCCAACATTCCAACCAATAAACACTATATTCACCAAGTGTTCGGGCCAAAGTGCTGGCCTTCGGGGACGGTTCTATAGGGGCAAGCCTGCCAATCACATCCCTGTTTGTAGACTTCAGTGCCCCACCACTTGAAGCCCTCCATCCACCCAGGATAGATGAAGCCAAAGAACACGACGACGATGCCAAATGCGAGGCCGGAGTCGAGGGCAGCACTGAGAGTCATGGTATACTTGCTCCACCAGGCGTTATGACGGTTCTTGATGAGGTAGTTGAAGACATAGCAAACAAGGACCCATACGGAGAAGTTGAGACCAGTGGCCGGAGGGATCCACGACATGGCGCCGAAGATGACAGGGAGGTTAACCTTGCGTAGGATACTGCCACGGCGACGACGGCTATAGAGCCATAGAGGAATGGGGAGCAGTGCACCAAGGGGGAAGAACCAAACTAGGGCGCGATAGATGGCCTTGCGCCCGAAAAACTCTTCAGGGCCGACAACACCCCAGAGGATGGAGCCGTTAAAATGAACACGGGCAATTGGGCACGTGAAACCATTGACAGCCTGAGCAGTGCAGATGCCTCTAATGTTGGCGAACATCCAGTTGAGCACGCCGATTTGTGTGAGGGAAGAGACGATGGTAGCGACGAGCTGCACTGAGAAGAGAATCCGGGGTGGGATTTTCATATAGTGGCCGAGTTTGAGATCTGAGGCGAATTTGATGCCCTGGGCAGATGATATATAACCATAGGTGACAAACACCATGTTGGCAATAGGGCGGCCAGGGAATACAACGCCGCAAATCAACTGGCAAATCAAATAAATGCTGCTGTGCTGGTTTGTCACAGCCATGATGATACCATTTGGGATGAAGAAGAGGGCGCCAATGCTGAGGGCGAGCAGGAGTCCATACCAAGGCAAGTGGACCGGGTAGCTAGATAGGTGTGAGTAGGGCCGAGAGCAATTGGTTTGGGAATAAGGCAACTTACTACTCAACCACAAAAATTCCAATGACAGTCATACTTAGAAACGTGATCAAATACCAGCTCATGGGCGCATCCTTGTAACGCTTCATCAGACGGTTATGAATATCCT
Source organism: Calonectria henricotiae (assembly GCA_020623695.1). Lineage (NCBI taxonomy): Eukaryota > Fungi > Ascomycota > Sordariomycetes > Hypocreales > Nectriaceae > Calonectria > Calonectria henricotiae. The sequence goes on from JAHVYB010000019.1 coordinate 188,661, forward strand.
CATGGCTAATCAAACCCTCAATGTTCGACGTGGACGACGACATCCGTACGTTTTCACCCTCCATTGACAGTCGCGATGATGAAGCTCTGGTGCCGTCTGAAACTGGCTGATATTCCGGCTTCCCATCTTCACGGGCTTCTGCGAGGGCTTTCTTCCAAGTTCTCCAAATGTCCTGACCGTGCCAGCACGCTGTATGAGTGAGCAGTGCAGCTAAACCAGCAAACTGCACACCGTAGCTGAGGACATAGGTTATTGGGAGGAAAACTCGGCTATAACTCTGGTACGCGTCTCTGTCGAATAGGAATTCAGGAGTAAGAATTCTGGTTACGTTATAAACGGATCCAGTGTTGTCAAAGACGGCGGCAGAGAGAATTGGCATGTAGCTAGCAAAGAGGACGTTGGAGTAATAGAGAATCGGAGCAATTATCCACATGACGATCGCTAGACCTCCGATGACGTTCATGGCGGCCCAAAATGGCACGAGTAAGGGGGAGCCAACATAAGTGATTTGGGCCCAGTCAAAGGTTAGCGGGAAAAGACCTAGACCGGAGGATACACCAAATAAATTGGCAATAACAACATTCTTTGGAGCAAACCAAGTTATGACGTTGAAGTAGCTCAGAGCAGGCATGAGAAGACCCGGAAGGAAGTAAAAAAGGAACGACACAGCCCAGACGATGTAGAAGAAATTCCATCTGCTAATTGTCCAGCCCTCGGCGGGCTTGTTCTCTTGTTTGTGAAGGGTTGAGAACATGGCGGCGGACATCAGAGTACCTGGCCAAATCATGCCGCTGGGTCGAACCAAGAAGCCCCGTGTTAGACCAGCAAATCCATAACCGAGGATTTGAGTAGAGATGGTCAGGAGGAGCTGGTACACGATGGGAGCCTCCTGCTTATAGAACTGAGTCTGCTCAACTATCACATCCGTTGCAAAGGCGAAGCCAAAGGCAACATTGCTACTGACGTAGACGCAGGTATGCTCCTTTTCATTCCACCGCCCTTGGGCTAACCATAGCCGCCAGGAAGTGGCCCTGGTGTGTTTGTGCGGAATCTGAGAGTCTTCAGAAATGGAAGGAGTCTTGACGCCATCGACAAAGGCCTCTTCGGGGTCATAAGGCCGCTTCAATATAAAGTCCCACAGGTGACCCAGAGGGTGGACCAGAAGTAAAGCAATAACTGGCGTGATAGCAACGCTGGGGTATCTCAGAGAGAAGAACAAGTTGGTTGATGATCCGAGGATAGAGAAAAGTACAGACAGACACCACATGCGTGGGGTGTTAATGGAGAGAGTAATATCGTCCGTAGGCGAGACGGAGGCACGAACTGCCTCGTGAGGAGAGTTTTCCTCGGGTTCGACATCGGCGCTATTGCTGGAGGCATTGTCATCGTCTTCGAGCAGCGGGCCATTCTCAGACATGTCACTCTTCATGCTGTCCTCAAGAACACCGCCGGGATTGGTTTCAGGCACAGCAAATCGGCCATCTAGGCCAGAAACAAGACCAGTTCCGTCAACGTCCTCGGACAACCTCGAGGACTGTTTGGATAATGTAGAACGTCGAGGAGCGTCACTTAGCATCGTGTCGGTAACATGTCGTAGCTGGTGAGAGTTTGGCCCTTGGCATTCGCTACCGGTGGGAGAATTATTACGACTGGGGGTCAGTGAAACAGAGCCATATGGAGCAGCGTCCGGGCGTGAGGCGGCGGAGCGCAAAAAGGGAGTCTTATTGGAAGCCATGTCTTCGGCGCCTTGGTGAGGGGAGTTTGTATCGTCAACAGGACCAGAAACACCTATGTCCTCGCCGTGTTCGCCAGTATCAGAGTCAAGGTTAAGCTCGGAGGCAACACTGTCGACAGTGTTTGGGGGCTCAAGGGCAGATGAGGACCGCCGTGCATGATGGTCTTGGCCGAGAGCAATATCAGGAGGAGGCACGGGAGCAGCTGGGGCTGCGCCAGTAATTAACAGATCTGGATCGTCAGCATCTGGGGCCTGAGACGGCAGCACATGGCCTTGGCCCAGACTCGGGTCGGGCGGGATAGTCGTCCAGGCGTGGGAGACTGAGACAGTGGCAGTGGACCGGCTGGTGGAGGAGGCGGAGGCAGACGTGGATGGGGATGCTAGGGGCTGAAGAGGGACAGCGTGCTGCAGCTGCAGATGGGAGTCATCTGCATCCGCATCCACATCTAAGCCAAGAACCCTGCCCTGGAACGAAGACGATGACGGTTTCTTGTGGGTGGTGCTGTGGGTGGTGTCTCTGTTGGAATTTGAGCCGTTGGCGCGTCGTCCCATTGCCATGGCGGGGCGGGCAGCTAAGTGGGTGAAGCGTCGCCAAAATTTTGGCCGCAGTGGTGTGCAACGGCGGCGCCTAAGATCGGAAGGTACCAAAAAAAGAAAAGTAAGCAAGGCACTACTACAGGACTTGTGACTCGAGAACACCTAGGCCGGGCCTTTTTTGGGTTTTTTTTTGTTGCATAGCGATAGGTAATACGTTGCCGATGGAACGGGCAGATGGGTGGGCCGGGGGCAAAGGTCCACCAGACAGCCGGGTTTGTCGCGCAGACGCGGGGGGGGACACAGCTGTGGTGCCGTAACTGTAAGGGGGGACAGAAAAGCTGGGCAGGCTGCTAGCGGGCACTTTGATGCATGCATAGGCACAGGTAGGCACAAGACAGCAGCTAGGCAGCCCTGTTCTGCCGTGGGCGTGGCGTGGGGAGATGGACCCCTGTGTGTGGATAACCACAGATTGTGGGCTGGCGCTCGCGAAGATCAATCGGAGCACGGAGGTGGATGAAGGAGAGTCGGTGACGCCCGGTGAACGGCGCGGCGGGATGACGACAGAAAATCCGGAGGAATGCAACGTGATGTCCAGCAGACCTTTGCATGCGCCCTGCCAGTAAATACGTCTAACCCTTCCGCCGCGATGTGCACACGGCTGGCCGGGAGAAGATTTGGCGTTTGCAAATGTTGTGTGCCATGTCGTACCCGGGGTACACAGTACGACGTAGTCATGTTTGTTGTGACCCTCCCAAGGGCATGAAAAGAAGCGGTACTTAGGGCCAAGATGCATGCACACCTGCAATCGTCATGGTCATCGCCAATACGCGACATGTGACTGGCTCGATGGGCTGTGGGCAGGTCAGCCACGACGATTTACGACTGGCCCGTCCAAGGGCCACGGGAACAAGGGGGAGAGAGGGCCATGAATTGAGACAGGGGTTGCGCCCTCACAAGGCAAACAAGTGGGTGGGAATAAAATCATGCAGTTGGTATGGCGTGGGACTGCATCACAGGTGTGGATGCTGAACGTGGGATGCGTGGCCCGTGAGGGTGAAAGAAACGCTGCATGGCAAGCGAGGAGAACGGGGCTGAGAATAGAGACTTGTCAGGCGGCGCAACCAATCACAGCTGATTCTGGCGTCCTTTTTTTTTTTTTTAGTTTGATGTGGAAACGAGGCTGCAAGTTTGACCTGAAGAACAAGCCTGCGGGTGGCTTGCGGACGCCACCTGGCGCCGTCTTGGGCCTCCTTGCATGACTGTCAATTACCCAAAGGGCATTGACGCAAAATCGGGGTTGGTTTGAAGCTTCGTTTCCCAATGCCCCCATCGTGGAAGGCCTCGAAATGAACCGTTGATGACGAGAAATCATCCAATAATGCACGGTAGATGTCATTGGCAATTCTTTTGGGAGCTGGATTCCAGAAATGGCAACACTGCCGCACACGCAGTGCTCCCATGTTAGGTGTGGGTGGTGAGGTCATGTTTGTATCCCATTACAATCCAGCCGTTCTGATGGCCAAGGTACCTTATCCCTGAACGATCGAGTCGCGCACCCTCAGGCGAACGGAGTGGGGAGGCTGAGACATGCATCCAGGTGGAAGATCGAGATGCCATTCCCTCGCCAATCGGGGTGCTTCCCAGCGGGCAGACCTCATGGAAGTCAATATCTCTTGTTGCAAAACAAAACCCGCTGTTTTCTCATCGCAGTCTACCACCTGGTCAAAATTGCATGGGAGGTACGTACATTGTCATCGAGCGGGTCGATCCCAAGGTAAGGAAATTGGCTAACAAGGGCTGCTCAAACTGGGGTGGCTCAGGGACAGGCATGTTGTGACGCTGCAACCTGGAACGCTCTGACACAAGATCTGATGAATCTGATTAGATAAGTCCCGCCAACCTCCTCACGGCGCGGATAGCCGCCGCGGACTCGCTGGCGAAACAGGACTGAGTTTTTACACTCCATGTGGTTCACGTTTCTTCCCATGCCTTCCATGACACCTCTTGACGCCTTCTTGCTTGTACAGTATGCATTGCATTTCTGCAATTGCCTGTGCCAAGTCCTGCCGCCAAGTCGATGTCCTCCATCTTATGTTGCGTTCCAACAGCTCGTACTACACACCGTTCCATTGATGCCATATTTGCCCTCATTTTCTTCTTCTTCTTCTTTTTTTCTCTCTTTCCAATGTTCCCTATTTGCCTGCATACCTCAATTATCGGATTCAACAACCAGCTACCGTATTAATACGTATAGCTTAGTCGAAGGCTTTGCACAACATACGAGCTGATGCATTTTACCCCTTGCCAAACAGACACCGCCTCATATCCTAATCTGGTTTGCTGCAGCACATGCTTTTCAATTGGCCTTACACTGGCGTCTTCCTTTTCAGGGGTGGAATCCAAATCCGTAACCAACAGCTTACAAAGACTACACCTGTCGCAGCCTGGGGCAAGTCGAGTGAGTATAACAAGGTCAGCACTGGCCAGATCTTCATTTCCCAGGATCAATCATTTTTATTGTATTTCAAATCATGTATGTCGCGTTTTTCATTGGTTTGTTGCCGGTTTGCTACTCGACAAGCCTTCAAATCAAAGAACAGCAGGAAGATTTATCTAGAGGCTTGACGTTCCCTACAGAGCCCAAGTCCTAGCCTCAAGACTCCCCCAAGACATCCCACCTTCTGCTATTAAAATGGGCATTTATGCTACTGTGTCCATATTGGGCGTGGGAAATGGCCTGGTTTCATTGCAAGTCTCTTGATGCGCCTCATATTCGCAATGCTGGTGTCATGCGCCCATCTATCGATGCATCGTAATCTCGTGGCCCGGAATTCATGGATTCGGCCATAACGCGCTTTCTCATAAACAATGTTGTTTAAAGTTTTACATTGTTTATATCCGGGCATATGGGTTAAACTTGCCACGATTTGTAGATATCCATACGTCCGAATTCGATTCATACAGCATGCATTCACTCTTTTTGTTGGTATCTCTTGATACTGCCTTGGTTAAACTGCTAGGTCCACCTTCGTGACACGGACACGGAAACAAACTGGCTTCAGGGATCCCATGCATTATAATATGCGACATTTGGACGCCTTGTAGGCCAAAATATGGGGGGGTGTCAACTTATGGTGAGGTGCATAGTCGTCAGCGTCATCACTGGCAAAGCCGGCTCTGTCTAGCTTTCGGCCTTGGCCATCCCACACCGCCGCCCGATCTTGAGACTACCAGATTAATAAAGAAGAAAAAAACGAGAACGAGAGCGCAACTAACAACCGCCGCTAACAACAGCACGTTTATTCAGCTCGGGAGATTTTGGGCCGGCTGGCTTCACCGCCGTATCGGGTTCCCAACGGCGCTGTTTTATCGAGTGCACGCACCTGACAAGACCGGTGGGTTTGGCCGGAGCTGACCCACTGCGCTGGGCCTGTCCGACAGAACAGGACGTGGGAAATTCGTCCGAAATGCGAGCCGATGTTAAGCTAGCGGTTCCTCGGTGGCCCAAAACTTTTCATCACGTCCACACAAGCGACGAGATAAACTACTCCTCCGACTCTTAGCCTCAATCTCAGCTATGGCGTCACCTTTGACGGCCGCCAAGCAGCAGCTGCGGGCACTTATGAAGCAGAAATTATCTAATGTCGCACATGATTCCGTCACTGTCCAAAGTAACCACTCATCTTTTGATATTCCTCCATGCCTTCTGGTAATCTGACACTATTATCATAGGTCGGCAAATATTTGAAGCCCTAAAGGATTTCAAGCCTTACAAGGATGCCAATCGCATCAGCGTATATCTTTCTATGCCTTCTGCCGAGGTCCAAACCGACGCCATCGTGCGCCATGCGCTCGCGGCTGGTAAGCAGGTGTTTGTGCCATACCTCTACAAATCCGCTCTGGAAGTTCCTGGCACCCCTTCTCGAGTAATGGATATGGTGCATCTTGAGAGCTTGCAGGATTACGAGAGTCTCAAGCTCGACCGCTGGAGCATCCCCAGCATCGACCCGGCCACGGTTCACAAAAGACGGCGCATTCTCGAAGACAATAGCCCCAGTGATATGCTCCAGAATACTCTGGATTTTATCGTGGTTCCTGGAGTCGCATTCGACTTTGATCAGAGTGGTGCCGTGAGGCGACTGGGACACGGCAAGGGCTTCTACGACTACTTCCTTAATAGGTACCTTTCTAGACTGGAGCTCAGCGGCCATATTCAAGAGAAGCCACTCTTACTCTATGGGCTAGCTTTGAACGAACAGGTAATTCCGGCAACATTGAATCAACCAATCCCCACTGCGTCTCATGACCGCCCACTTGATGGCCTTGTCATTGGCAATGGAGAAATCAAGAACTCGTCACCTAGTTCGGCGAATAGCTAATCTGTTTACTTGGGTTTGTATCTGTTGCTACAAACACAGTTACTAGATCAGTCCAAGTTCCAGTTTCCTTTGACGCAAGCAACATGCATAAAGTGGTTGTGTGACAGTGAAACCAAGCGTATTCCATGGTAATAAACGTGGCTGGAATGTTCATTATGACAGCCAAGTTTCTCTAGAGGACCTAGGGTTAACATTGAGTGCCGAGGATTTCTCGCGTGCATGATGTCGGACGGGGTTGGAAGACACCCGATCTGATCCCGATCTGATTTGAGGATATTCGATATAACTTTCGCAAGAGTGGGAAAAAGCTGCCTGCGATTTGACAACGATGTCAGTGAAGTATCGGCTACACTGAGCAAAATATAGCGCGAACAGTTGCCCCAACTAATTAACAAATTAGGCGAGAGGCAAGCGCCCTGTCGTTACCCCTATCAAGCTGCTTTATTTAGGCAAACAATGCTCTCAGTTCGTAGAGAGCCAGCCAGCCAATAGTGATGATTGCAAACTTAGCAATATTTCGCATGACTGTAGCCTGTCGTTTGTTTAGGCTGCCTTCATCCCAACTTAGAAGATTTGCACGGGTCGGAAAAACCACGGAACATCGTACTGGCAGATTGCCCCGCCAAGGTTCTCTCCACTACAACCCATGTAACACGTTCAAAACCGGTCTGAGCTGGGCTTTGTCTATTTTGCCTTCGAGTAATATCCCACCTTCATCCTTTGATCACGCACCTCCTCCCTCACGCCTGGGTTCTCGGCCTCCCCTTCGGCACTCAGATTCTGCTGCTGCCCGAGCTCGCCGCTGGTCGATACCGATTTCCACTCTCTGAACCCACGCTCCCTTTTGACGAACCCCTGAAGGCCCGACTTTCGGCCACATCATATGCGCCGCGCTTTAACCCCCCGATCGCGCTGAAGCTCGCCAACGCCTTTGCAGCCCACCGCCAACTCTCAGGTCCCGATCGCCCATCAGCCGGCCTACCGAATAATACGTAATGGCTACAAACGGCGCCCCGGAGGCTTTTACGCCCACAGATGTCTTGGCCGCCGTGTTGACAATGAGGGGTGGGGAGCAGGATGCCAAGAAGCAGGCCCACGAGTACTTGGAGAGATTTCAAAAATCGGTTAGTCATATGAGCCCCCCTGGTGTTCTAGGCGAGTTGGACGTACTAACACTATGGACATGTAGAAGGATTCCTGGGCCACCATAGTAGGCATTCTACAGTCAAGTGCCGAGCCGGAGGCAACACTTTTCGCTGCCATCACTCTGCGTGGGAAGGTAGGGGTGCTGGAGGATTTGCTCTCAACAAGACGTTTCTAACATGTTCCAGATAACATATGACTTGTCTACTCAGGTTCCCCCTAATGAGCTTCCTGCCCTCCGAAGCCAAATTCTCCTCCTCCTTAAACATTTCGCTGCCGGGCCCAAGCCCATCCGAGTACAGCTCTGCGTGTGCCTGGCCATTCTAGCAATCCAGATGAAGGATTGGAACGATGTCCTTCAAACCGTTGTCCAGTCCCTGAGCGACAGCCCAGAGAGCCACGCCTGCATTTTGGATTTTCTTCGGGTCCTGCCCGAGGAGGTCACCGAGGGTCGAAAGATCACCTTGTCTGTATGTGGATCGCACAACCAAAGACCGAGCGCCTGTTCCTTTCGAAATCGTCTCCGCCGGTCGACCTCAACACAAGTTAAAGTCTAATTGTCTGGAATTAGGAAGAAGATCTTGCGGCGCGGACGCAAGCCTTATTGGGAGATAATGCAGATCAGGTTATCCAGCTACTGATCAATTATTCTCAATCATCCCGTAAGCGAGGGGGAGGGGGAGGGAAACCCGATGGTGTTAGAAGTTACTGACATGATATTTCTAGCTGCCGCTGCTCAAGATCCTCAACTTATGGAATGTATCACCTCTTGGTTGAGAGAGGTACCAGTCTCCAATGTCGTCAAGTCTCCGCTGCTGGGTGTGATCTTCAACGGCGTTACCAGCGACAAGTGCAGCCAAGAGGCCTCTGAATGTCTTTGCACAATGTTTAGGGAGACCTCCGATGTGGACGAGAGCCAGGATATTATCGAAATCCTATTTCCCAGGATCATTGCACTCAAGCCCCAAGTCACCAAGGCCGCAGATGAAGAAGACACGGATGCTCTCAAGGCTTTGACCAAAGTTTTTGCCACCGCAGCAGAGAGCTGGGTAGTCGGCATTGCTCGTCAGGCTGCTCACTTCCGACCCCTGGTCGATGCAGTTCTCGAGTGCGCGTTGAGAGATAAGGAGCGAGATGCTATTGAACACACCTTCAATTTCTGGTATGAGCTTAAGCTATACCTCGTATTGGAACGATACATCCAGAGCCGACTGGAATTAGTGGACGTCTATTCGAAGTTGGTCGACATACTTCTGAGGCACCTGGAATACCCACTTCCGGAATCTGGCAATGAGACGGATCTGTTTGAGGGAGATCGCGAGCAAGAGGAAAAGTTCAGGGAGTTCCGTCACCAGATGGGCGATACCCTGAAGGATTCGTGCGAAGTGATGGGTGTTACCGACTGTCTGACCAAGGTTCTCCAAGCCATCCAAGTTTGGATGTCCAAGTATGCCAGTCAGGTTACCGACACTACTGTTCCTCACTGGCAGGAGCTTGAGGCGCCTCTGTTTGCCATGAGAGCCCTTGGACGAATGGTTGACAAAGAGGAGAATATTGTTCTCCCTCAGCTAATGCCCCTACTTGTACAGATCCCAAGCCACGAAAAGCTCCGTTTCGCTACCATCATGGTCCTTGGACGATACACTGAGTGGACAGCCGTGCACCCGGATTACCTGGAACCCCAGTTCAACTACATTGTGAACTCGTTTCAGTCGGATTCGAAGGAAATTATCCGAGCTGCGGCCCTCTCCATCAAGTTCTTTTGCACTGATTGCAAGCACCTTCTCAGCGGTCAAGTCTTGCAACTTCAATCATTCTACGATCAGGTCCTGGACAAGTTGCCAGACATCAGCAGGGAGGAGATTACTGAGGGCGTTGCCAACGTTGTGGCCGTCCAGCCCCAGGAAGAAATTTTCCGCCTCCTAAAGACGTACTGTGATCCCCTTGTGCAACGTCTGATGGCCAAGGCAAACAATGCCACGGATGAGGAGGGTAAACTAGCCCTGGCTGGTAAGTTAAGGCTACATATCAATACTACTACCAGCTTGCTAACTATTGACCCAGACCATCTCCAACTGATTACGATATTTGTGCAGAATGTCGTGCCCCCGACTAACCCAGGACAAGAAAACCCTGCTGTGAAGTACTGGCAAGAGGTGTTCCCGATTCTATCGACGGTTTTGGACAACTTCCTCCATTTCACCCCAATCTGCGAGAGAGTTTGCAGATGCTGGCGAAACATGGTCATCTCGTACCGTACTGCCATGACGCCAATGCTTCCCGACATGGCCAACAAGCTTGCTGGTGGCTTCAACAATTCCCGTGAAGGATGCTTTTTGTGGGTGACTTCAGCTATCCTGCGAGAGTTTTCCGAGGCGCGTGAGCATGTGGACCAGGCGACGACGGAGAACATTTACAACTTCTTCGAGGCCCAGACAACGACGTTCCTAAGGGTAATGACGCAGCTCCAGCCCAAGGAGCTCCCCGATGTCATTGACGACTTCTTCCGTCTCCTCATTGACGCCTTGCTGTATTACCCTCAGCGACTCGTGCCCTCTCATCTCCTGCGCCCGATCTTTGAGGCGGCAGTCTACGCACTTACTCTGGAACAACGAGATCCCCTCTCCTCGACGTTGCACTTCCTTCGAGATTTGCTTTCGTACGGAGGAGAAAACCCCGCTTCCAGCGACGGCCTTCCCGCGACCGCGGCAGCCGAGATCCGAGCCACGATCCGAACCCTGTTATCAACCCATGGCGAAGGCCTTGTGAAGCAAGTCTTGGCAGGCATGATGATTACATTCCCCCGTGACTGCTTCGCTGACGGCAGTGGTGTCCTGCTTGCTCTGTTCGAGATAATCCCCGCCGAGACGACTGAGTGGGTTTCGCGAACCATCCAGCTGCTCCCACAGGGTACCGTGTCACCTGTCGAGGCTGATCGGCTGATTTCCAAGATCAAGGAGAGGCTGCAATCGGGCGACCCCAGCGCCATGAGGAACGTGCGTGCCCTTTTGCAGGATTTCACCAACACGTACAGACGCCGCAACGTGGCTCCTCGAGATGGGCTCGGTCTACTAGAGGCCACCCGCTTCGAATTTTCAGGTTGAGGTATGAAGGGAATGAGATAGATTGGCGAAAATTTGAGGATGATGATACGACTGGAATAGAGAAATCAGCATATCGATAAGCGAGGCAGTTGCATTACCGGGAAGAGTGAAGCGTGTTGCCTTGTAGGAGATGAGTGATGAATGAATGGCATTGTTAGGAGAGGAGAGTTTAGGGTTGGGGCGCACGACATGCGTAGGAATATGGTATGATGATACGGGACGACGTCCTCGGCCAAAATGGCGAGATTGTGGCAGAATGCCACGGCGATATTGGTCCGTTAGTTATAAAGAGAAATGTGGATGTGAGGGCTGCTGTATTGACCAGCCAGGGGGAGACGCCAATATGCAGAGATACAGCGAAAGGATCTGACAGTTGGAGGTCCAATGTAGAAACGGAGGAATAGAGAGAGAGCCAAGGTCTCTAAAACTGAAAGCTAAAAAAAAAAAAACCAGTTACAAAGGCAATACAGGCCAAGTCGAATACAGTAAAGACGCCCGGGCGTGTGTATACAGCTATGCCAAGCGCGGACAATGACCCAGACAAAGATGAGTTCCAGTAAGAGGCTCTCTTGACGTGTATTATGCAGCCAACATTCCATTCAAAAAGCTTGGACTAGTTAGATCTAGTTGGATGAAGCGAGGACCATGTCTGGGTCTGGTAGTACCAAACCGCCTCCGAGAGGGGATCTATGCTCTTTATTTACACTAGTGACAGTTTGCATGCGCTTCTTCTTTATTTTCCCATTACATGAGGGGCTTCACTAATTGTGGATGTTGTTTACGGATCAATCGTGTCCGTGCACTGCGGGGAGGGGAGCATCGTTGATGGAGTAGAAATGTCAATCGGAGCTCGCGGCGTCTACTCTAACACTCTTAATACTCTAAAACAAAGTCTGGCCACCGTCTATGAGAATATCTGCCCCGGTGATATAACGACCAGCAGGGCTCGTCAGCAGGATGATGGCACCGCACAGCTCCTCGGGCGATCCCATGCGTCCAGCGGGATTTCTCTGGTTCCAGACGCTCCTCGCCGCCTCCAGCCCGTCCCCTTCGTTCAGGATCGTATCCATGTAGCCAGGGCTGATGCTGTTGACGCGGATCCCGTGCACCGCCCATTCGGCCGCCAGGGACTTGGTCATGGCCAGCACCGCCGCCTTGGAGGCGTTGTAGGCGACCTGCGGCTGCGGGAAGTTGACGCGGTGCGCCGAGATGGAGGCGACGTGGACGATGCTCCCGCCCCTGCCGGCCTGGGCCATGACGTTGGCAACCGCCTTTGCGCAGATGAAGGAGCCCGCGGCGTTGACGTCGAACACGCGCCGCCACTCGTGCGCCGCGAGCTCGGCAGCGTGCCCGACACCGACGACGCCGGCAAAAGTCAGGAGGATGTCGATGCCGCCGTATGTTTCCTTGGCCTGGTGCGCAGCCGCGTCGACCTCCTCCTCGCTCGTGACGTCGACGGCGGAGAATACGACCTTGGCGGCGGGGAACTCGGCACGCAACGCCTGCACCCTCGCGTCCGACAGCGGGTTCTGCTGGTCCCAGATCAATAGGTAGGCCACGCCGTGCTCCAGGAGGGCCCTGCTGACGACAAAGCCGAGGTCGCCCGTGCCGCCCGTGACCACGGCGTTTCCGGAGAGGCTGAAGCGGGCAATGGCGCGCTCTGCTGGAGACAGCGCAGAGGGCACCGGAAGCGGTGCCGTGAGCGGCGCATCGCCTGTGCTGAGTGTCATCTCCGGGATGATGCGCGAGGCGAGTTCAGCGCGGTCCATAGTGTATAGATTTTTGGTCAAAATTTCTTCTGAAAACGGTCAATTCGGGTGCTCTCTTTTTCCTATCCTTTCCTTCTTCTTTCCATCCAGTCAGGTCGGCAAAAGAAATCCCAACCCAGGTACAGATTTGACAAGTTATTCGTACAGCGCCCTTTGTTGGGTTGCAACGTCGTATATTGGGGTAACCCCAGTGCGGAGTCAATCCTTCCTTGTCCAGTCATTATGGCAAAGCCGTTTCCCAGCAACATGGCATGCATATGGAGACGGTATCCTATAAGAAAAGCTGTCTCGACCTATGTAACCCTGCCCTACTTCCAGTTTGCATGCTATCCCCAAGGTGTGCTTGAAGATACATGTCCCCGATTCCAGCAAGGGAGTGCTCGCACAGATTAAGATGTAGCTTTACACTTGCCATAACGAGAAGAAGGAAGGGTGTTATTGTTTGGAAGCAGTAAGAGGACCCGACCATGCAATCACCGAACGAGGGCGCTTACTATTTCGCATCACCACTTCACCGCCAGCAATAACAAACGGGGCACAATAATAATAAAAACCACACACAGTAGCCCGAAAGACGGGTCTTGTATATACGGGCAACCCGGTTGTTTGAGCCAGGACCAATGCCTCCCTCGAAACGTGCCACCTGCACCAGTGGGTCCAGGCATGCTCATCTAATTGTGGGAAGGAGTCGTGTGTTCTTTGTCCCGAGGTTTGAATGCAAGAACAAAGTAATACCTCCCCGACTGTCCAAGAAATAAGCCACTGGCTGAATAATTAACAAAGACGCGGCAAACTACTTAAGATGATGAAGACGGAGTAGAAATGCATCACAGCAGGGGTCTTCTTTTCTTTCTTCAATTATTATAATTATATACATAAAAGAAAATGTCTTTCAATCCGATTCTCCCAGGTGGCGACGAACACGAGTTCAGTTTTGATATATCTAGCTTTGACCCGGAACAGTTTCAAGCTTACAATGAAGGGGCATTTGATTTCGACTATATCGGTACTCGTACCGGGGTAGAAGATTCCAGCCAAATAATATGGGACAACGTGATTCCCGGCAATAATAACAACGGTGAAGCCAGTACTTCTGCAGCAGCTCAGCCGAAGCTCAAGCGTCGTGCCCCAGATGAAGAGCCAGGTGGAGGATCAAGTAGCAAGAAACAAAAGACCAGTGCAGATGCTCCAGACAAGGACGCTCCCGACATCCTACCTCCCACGGGTGGCGACAAAAATGAGCAACAGGGGGGTGACTTGGGACCAAGCCTGCCTCCGGCTCGACCTCGTTGCCATGCCACTCGCCGAAAAGGACAACCACCTACACCCCCTCGTGGTGATGGCGGCGATGATAACAACGAATTTGACGGCCAACAACGTATCCACCCTCAGTCTCACCCGAAGACTCGTGGTAAATGGCGAAAGGCATTTCAACCCCAAGCCCCTGGGGAAACTGCTCAAGATGCAAAAAGACGGATCCGCAAGGAAAAGGAGCGAGCGAGGCGAGTGGAGCGGTTGAGGATGCAAGAGGCTGGAATGCGCCCTGACAACGTGTGCGAATTCTGCAAAAAGGACCCTGCCGGCATGGCTGCTCACGCAGACCGGCACTGCAACTTCATCTGGGACGGTGAGCTGACCGTCGAGTGTCAGAACTGCGCAGACCACCGCTCACGAAGCCCGGGCATGGCCGTAACGTGCCAGGTGGAAGCTCAGGAGATGGAGTTCAGGCGCTATGGCGTGAATGACCCCGTTGTGCCATCCGTGCCCGTCTGTGATGGATGTGCTCAGCGAGGACTCGACAACGTTTGCGACGTTGATGCTTTTCTGGGCATTGCATGCAGGCATTGCAATCCAATATGTCTCGTCGGAGGCAGCTGTCAAAAGGCCCGAGTTGATACTATAATTCCTGGGAGACCATGGTATCGGCACGCGTGTGAGCGGTGCTCCAATTCCAATGCGATACCTGCTGATAGCATGTGCTCGTGGCTCTCAGACCGTTCAACGTGGGATGCAGGCTGCAGTCGGTGTATGAGCGATGCTGCCGGCTGTCTCAAGTCAGGGATGTTACTTTACGAGCCAGATGAAGCCCGAATCACAGCACCCAGCAACTGGGCGCTTCCACACATAGATGATATGCATGCGGAAACTACTACTCTCAAGCCGACTACTACGCCATGGCGCAAGATATGTAAGGCTTGCAAAGAATTCAGAAGTCAAAACGTTTGTAGCGTCATGTACACCCATCTCTGGATGGCGTGCATCCGTTGCACCCAGATCGGCATCGATTGCGTTATAGAAGTTGTCGATGTGGATGATGAGGACGGAGACGAAGTTGACGAAGTTGTGGACGTGGACCAGGACCAGGACCAGGACGGAGACGGAGACGGAGACGGGGACGGGGACGGGGACGACGACGGGGACGGGGGACAACAAGGAGCCCAACGCCGAGGGAGACGGGGTCGAAAAAGGAAGCGAGCCAAGTCCAGAGAGCCAAGAGAGCACCTGTTCCCCATGGCCGACTTGAGCCGGGTTGGTTTTGGCAAAAATCTGCCCTTTGAAATATGCGAACGATGCCGTAAAGAAAGTCGTCCTTGTGACCGCCAACGTCCATGCGACTCTTGTGTCCATCACAATGAGAGGGAGAAGTGCGACGAATTTAAAAAGAACAGGAAAAGGGGTGTAAGAACGTACAACTGCATGGTTCGCTCCGAACACGGCCAAGGAGCCTTGTACTATCTCGCCCTCGGGTATGGTCCTGGGGGTGTCAACACGGCCAAGGAGGGCTCCAACCTGCACGACTGGATCGGTCCCATAGCACCCAAATACGGCAGCGTGAAAAGAAAACTGGAAAGCGCCATTGTACCGCCTTTCGCCATGAAAATCGCCCGCGAAGCTGAAAGGCTGCGGCCTGGAGGGGCACCTCCCCACGGGTGTCCTGGTGGAAGCCTGCGAGACGTTAGGCCGTCGCAGCTGACGGCCAAAGTACTGGATGCAATGCTCAGCGAACATGGAGTAGTTGGGGGTCCCAACCTGGATTGGAGATATTCAGACGTAGTCAAGCTCATGATAAGTCCTAACTGGCCCCCGGGCTGGAAGGGAGTGTTGCTGCCAGGCCCTTCAGCGCAGCCGGAGGGGAAGCCTGCCGGTCAGACGCCTGTCACTATTCCCACTCCCGTTGCTCCTCAAGATAATACACCAGCTCGTCAGCCTCAAGAACCAGATCCTCATCTTGGTCGGGTAGTTCAGCCCGCTACAGTTGACCCTCAACTCAGCCCCCCGAGCCAAGCAGAGCAGCCATCCCCGTTCTCTGATTATCTGGCTCAGATGGTGGCCGAGCAAAGAACGATCCGAGGTACTCCAGCACATGGCATTGGCAGAACTGCAATCACCCAAGATGTCATTCAACCTCCCAGCGTGGGCAACCCGCATCCTGATATCATGCTACCATCCGTGGAAGCTGCAGCCTACCATGCAGTGAATCCAAGTTTGCCTGTTGAGCTACTTCTACCAGACATGCAAAGCGTTGCCAACAATGCAATTCTGCCACAAATGCAACCACAACCACAGCCACAAAACCAAACACATGCAAACACCCAGCAGCAGGAGCAGGAGCAGGTGGGCAATCAAGAGCTGGGCGACTATAATAACCCGCCATTCCTCCTCGACTATGACTTTCTCTTTCCGGGAATTCCTGACATTTTAAACATGGAAAACATATACTACGACATGTATCCTGCCATTGAGACTGAGGAGACCTTTCTTTATAGCTTCAACCCCTTTGTTGGTCCCGTCACAGACGTATTTCCGCAAAATCGTGGATCCCAGAAGCCATCGTCCTCGCGCTGGGAACCTTACAATTATCTTGAAGGCATCGCCATGCAGCACTGGCAAGAACGACAGCAACAGGGCGCGGAGGACCCGTCCCGACCCGGGGCCTTTCGTCTCTTTGGCAACTCTGGAAACGCCATCATCGATGACAATCCCTCCCGCGACGTCACTGCCGACCTCGACCTCGAATCGTCTGCAAACGGCCCCCAAAGCAGCACCTGCATGGAGCCGGTGATGTACGGGGGGCTCGGCGTGTGTCGCAAGCCCGTGGCCGATCAGATCGGCTGCCGCAGTCTCACCCATCGCCAGAACAACCCGGCGCATTTCCTCGTCTGCAAGGACTGCCAGGAAGAAAGCGCACGAATCATTGTCAACCCAGAGGGCAATGCCATTACTCTGCGCGAGATCATCGCCATGCGCGCCTACACCTGCGACGAATGCGCCACGCTCATCGTCAACGATGACGATGTGGCATCCAGTCTCCCAAACGACGGCACCCGCCGCATATGGGGCTCGCTCAACGGCCACGCCATCCCGGACACCATTCACAACCAAGCCGGAGACCCCGGCCACGGGTCCATCAAGTATGAGGCGAGAGCTATGCCTGCCACCGGATGCGCCTGCGCGACGAAGCTGCTGGATCAGCCGCTCTGCCGCTTCCACCGCCTCTACTACGCAGACTTGGCCATGCGGCAGGTCGCCTTGATGAAGGAGTTCCAGCTGCTCCGGTTCCACGATCCCGTGTGCCCAAGGTGCTTGAGTTGCAAGGGGCGATCCAAAGCCAACTTGTCGGCCGAGGGTGAAGGGTTCAGAAATACGGCCGGCAGGGCCACGGCATGGGTCTGTTTGGCGTGCAATGACTGGGTCGCCAACCAGTACAACGATTTCAACAACAAGCCTCAGCTCGTCCCAGGGCAGCTGGGCTCCCTTGGCGTACATCAGTGGTTCCCTGACAGAGACAATTAAATGAGCGCCACCCACACTGAATGACATTAGCAGCCCTTCATAAAGGATAGTTAGAATAGATCAACTTGCTTATTTTTTTTTCTTCTTTTTCCAGGGACAATATGAGACATCCCTGGAACACATAAACTAGTCATTTATATTCTACATACATGTTTAATAGATTTAACTCGAGATGTGGAACCCACGAGCAGCTTCACATAAAAGCATGCACTGAGTTATATACCAAAGCTGTATCGTTCCCATGAATGCTTTAGAAAAGGTAGTTGAATTTTTCTGACTGTGACCACTGCTGCCGGAGAGAAGGAAACCTCATAAAGAAAAGAAATTACAGGTATGAAATAATGGATATAAGGGAAAAACGCAGAACCCATATTTAGTCTTCGAAATTCATCCTCCCCGATGACACAAAACATAAAAAAAAATTGGGGGTCTCTCGCGAGGTCCTGGGGGGCAAGCATCGTGCTCACACGGCATCGGTGGCACAAGCCTCCCCTTCTTTGTCTTTCTCTCCGGTCAATAGGTGGTCCTTTTTTATCCACGAGGTGTAAGACGTGGCACTCCGAATAGGTATTCCCATGCCATGGTACCATATACCATCATCATCATGGTCCATCCCACTTCGAGATCCTGCGCCATGGCTGGCCGCCATTGGCCGGATCACCGCGACATAACCGTGGGCTGCGTCGAAAAGTCCAAGTGCGTGTGGAATAAAGCCAGAACCCGACTCCCCATCCGATGCAAATCAACATTTTGATCCCCAGATCCTTCCAAGGAAATCCGCCTGTTGCATAAGAATCGACAACACAACACACGAGTGATGGTACCCCAAGAAATGGCGGGTTTTTAGGTTGCCTGCCACCTGTGCCACATTCAGTCGCGCCCTGAGATGCAAAATCATCTCACTTCTTCATCCTTCACATAGTGAACATCTCCTTTACATCACCACACACTTGGCACAGCATCCAGCCTCTTGCTCTCCGTTATCGACATCAATGGGCTTGGGTGGGCCGTTAGCGCCGGTAGTGCCACCGCTGCCAGTTGAGTAGCCCTGCATCTCGCGGTTGTACCTTCGGATCTCTCGCACGATGTCATAGAAAGCCTTGTCGACGTTGATTCGTGATTTGGCAGAGGTCTCGATAAATTTGCAGCCGAACGATCTTGCGAGCGCCTCACCCTCTGCAAATCTGTTAGTTATAGTACTTTCAAATAGAATGTTGCTGCATACCTTGTCGTGTAACCTCTCGCTCGTTCTCCAAATCGCACTTGTTTCCAACAACGACCATTGGGAAGTAGTCCTTATCCTTGACACGCAAGATCTGCTGCTGGAAGGTGGCAATTTCCTCAAAGCTCTGGCGGGAGTTGATAGAATAGACTAGCAAGAAACCTTCACCAGTTCGCATGTACTGCTCTCGCATGGCGCTGTACTCCTCCTGGCCGGCGGTATCAAGAACATCGAGAAGGGCGACCTCGTCATCGATAACGCACTGCTTTCGGTACGAATCTATTTTAAAAAGCAAACATTAGCATGGCGGACGGGACCAAATGATCGCGTGGTCTGTGAGTAGATGACGAACCTTCAATTGTGGGATCATACTCGTCGACGAAGTGGCTCTGGATCAACTGAATGGTCAAGCAAGATTTACCGACACCACCACCGCCAACAACAACGAGTTTGTACTCTCGCAAAAACTAAGACGGGCGTCAGGTTAGCCAGAGCAGGAAGAGGAGGTTGGAGAGATGGCGTGTTGGGAGCAACGTAGCGGTAGCAATACGGCCGCCACAGTTTCATGTGTATTGTGGGCAGATTAGCAACGCAAAGAAGCGAGCATACCTTGGTGGACGCAGCCATTGTGTCTGGTGAGGATTGAGGAAGCTGGCAGAAGAGCTCAGGTCGGGGTGGCGCTGAAAATTGACTCGCGCAGGGGGGCTGGTCGTCGCGACAGCGTCGGATTCAAAGGCGGGTGACGAGAAGGACGGCAGACGGCGAAGAGGCAGGCCGGTGAAAAGTGAGAAGTGAGGACGACAGGACGGTGATGTCGGATTGGAGATGGACGAAGAGAGGGAGTGTTCCTCACAGAACTGAAAGAGAGGGAGATGGATGTAGGATGAATGCAAATGGGCTAAGGTTCGAGGTCAAAGCAGAGGAAAAGAGAGGGAAGGGAAGGGGAGGAGCCAAGGAAGGGGGGGGGCGTGGATGGATTGAGGGAGGAGAAAGGAATGGGTACCGGTGGACTGTGGATGTGGGAGTGGACTGAAAGTACTGTAGTTTGCCCACTAAGGCAAGGTACCTACCTACCTTGGACTTTAGGTCAAGAACCTTGGCTCTTGCCCCCCTGATTAAAGAAGGCGAGTGAGGGTGAAGGCATGGAGAGAGTGTGTGCAGGAGTCCCAGCCCCAGTCCCCAGTCAAGCCGTCAGTCACAGGTTAACTGCAGAAGAGCAATCGGATGTGGAGAACCGAATAAGAAGAAGAAAAAAGGTGTAGCCGAAGGAGTACAGCACAAGGACGCGCACAGAACAAATGACTGCCCACGCCGACAACTGCATCGGCCGAATCGCCACGGGATATGTACGAGCCAAACCCGTCAACTACTCTGAGTGCACCCTGCTACTCTTCTCTGCTGCCTTCTCCCGCCCCCCACTGTGCGCTGTCCGCGGAGCTCGATCCATTCCACCCGGTGGTGGTGTTGGTGTTGGCGTCGGCGTCGATTGATCCCATCCATGTTCATGTTCATGCTCATGCTCAGTCCACACAAGCTACGGGCTACTGTATGTGCAGTAGATCCGGAGCGCACCTGAAGAGCACGTCTCGCCTAGCTAACTTGTTCGTTTGGCCTCCGTATCCGACCTAGCATTAATATCTCCTTCCTCCAGACAGCTTCTAGCCAAGAAAAGTTATGACCCGGGCGCTGATGGGCGCTCGACAGCAGATTGCCCAGTCCCGACAGATGTCCTGGCTCATTGGTCTAGGTTGTGCTATGGTCATGACTCCCGTCCCGCCAATGGAGCTGGGACCATTTTCGACCGCTCCCGGTGGGCACCTACCTGCTGCTGGTGTCCTCCACCACTAAAGTCGAACCTGGTCGGTCATTGGCCACACCCCAAGGCGGGCCTAGCCCAACCACCATACCTATGTATATGAGTGTACAGAGCCCCAGGTACCCGCCTGGGCCGAGGGGGATCGGATTGGACATGGGCGGCGATTTCATGGGGCTATCAAGGGCTCATGAGCTCATGGGACATGGGAGAGAGGGAAGCTCGTTTGCTTTTTGCTACAGGGTGAGTTATGACAAGAGGAATATTCCCCGTACAAAGACGTTGGGCGGTTTCCAGGAGCAAGGAAGCACCATGGGCGAGAGAGTAACACAACACGGCGGGGGCTACATTTCGGGCCCCTCACAAACAAGTTCTCATGGCTGCGAACGGCCAAAGGCAGCGGTCCGACGGCGTGATTGGTTAGGCCACAGATGGGCTGGTTTAGCTCACGCCCAGTCCTGTTCTGAATACGCTCGACAAGCCAAAGACAGTAGCACCCTGCCGACGAAGATTCTCATGTTTAGCCACACGTTGATTCGCGGTTGACGCAGCCTACTTCAACCCAGCGGAAGAGTTCCAGACCCGCAGAAATCCCTATTTTCTGGGTCCCAAGGAGGGCAGAGAAAATGAGCGTACGCGCAACCTTAATAAGCCAGCCGAAACCAAGATGCTCCGGTGACCACGCCTATTGCGTATGTGTCGAGAGATGGGCGAGAGCTGATGGGAACGGCTGGAAACAGAGTGTACGGTACACCACTCCTCCTCCAGTGGATCAGTCAATGTCTCCAGGGCATCCAGTGCATGGGACATGCCCTTAAAGCCCCCCGGAGGTAAACTGGGGATCAGGTGAGCCGCGACCGCTCAGGACCCTCTTCAGTAGGTAGGCGGCCCCTGTCATCGTAGTGGGCTTTTTTTCTTCCTGGCCAGCGGGGTAGGAGAGTCGCCGCCCGCCTGGGGCTTGCTGGTCCCGGCCCCCCTGCGAAGGCGATTGCAGCGCGCAATGGATCCCAGCTGGCTTACCAAAGGGGGCGTGCGTGGCTGGCCACTCCTGGCTTTGCCTCAGTGGGTAGAAAGGATTTGATGTCTTGGCTGGTTACGTTCGCTGCGCCTTTTCTCCATTAACCATCGCACTGTACTCCAAGTCGCCCCCCGAAGAAAGCATACATACGCCTCTTGTCCAACCACGGCCTTCCTCATGTAAGGTACCGACGGATGCTGCCTCTAGGTAACCTTGCGGCAGCCCGTCCGTATCCGCTTAATTCCAGTAGTGCAAAGATAACGCAAGGCAAGAGGATGCGAAGCAATTCTTCAAATTGTCAACAAATTATGGCTGCCGGCGTTCCAGGATCCAGGGAGGGGTGGATAAAAAGGGGGCCCGATGGGGATGGGGATGGGCAGTCGGCCTGCCAGGGTCGTCAATTCATCACAGCACCAAGGAAGCCATAAACACACGAAATGGGCATGGTACTCTTCGGGGATGAAGGCAGGCGAGACAATACAGACCAGGGGCGGCGACAGACCCTTGGTTGGCCATCAGCTAGCAAAACCATTCGTCTACTTACTAACGGCTTGCCGCCCCAAATCATCTAAAGGTGTGGAATTGGGATGTGTGGTCGTCGACATGGACTTGGGAGGCGCGTGTGCAGCTGCTATGTGGGTTGTTGCGGAACGCCTCCGTATGATTGATTGATGGCAACACCGGTTCAACCCGTTAAAGTGGCCAAGCGTTATGGGTCTCGAGCTTCTGTGTGTAGTTAACAGCGGTTTTACTACCATTGGCATATTTCGAACAGCTGGTCACCAAGTCGCGAATGCGTATTGGCATGAGTCGCGTCAAAGACCGCAGACGCTGAAGGCTTGGAAATGAAATTTCCATCTTTCGTCACCGACATCGCCATTTCCCACCACCCCGGTCATCCTTCAGCACCCAGACAAGCGGGTCGCAAAAAAAATGGCACACCATAAGAGGGAGTGAAGGGTCATCGACAGAATAAGATAGTACATGTTTGCCCATGATCCGCACTATAACTGTTTGGAAATTTATGTCAACCTCCTTTGGTGTGCCATTTTTTTTGCGACCCGCTTGCCAGACCAGGTGCTCACAGACATGGTATTGGACCGTTGAACCTTAGCACCACCAACTCATGCGGCACAAGGGGTTGCATCCGCTCATCACCAGCAACAACGACATCACCACCACCTACGCTCCTCATTGGGCTGCCCTCGCGCCTCCAGGCAAGACGCATTTGTGTCACCTTGCGGCAAGTCTCTCGCGATGCGGTGCACTCCATGAGGGTTATGCATGCATGGGTGGGTGGTGTCTTGACCATGTTGCACATGAATCTTCTTCTCTCTCATCTTTTTCCAAGCAGTAAAAAGAATGACTGTTGCCTTCCATCTCATTATCTCTCAGTGATATCCCACACATCCTCTATCAGTGTTTACCATTCATTGGCTGTCCGCTCTCACTTGAGTTCTCGCTCACATTTGCTGCCATCCATTGCATGGCAGCGTACAGACTGCTACACTGGGGCCTTGGCAAATAATGGAGCGCGGCAGACCAAGGTGATGTGACTTAGACGAATAGGTCGGTAGGTCGGAGGACAAGGCCCAGGGTATCTCGTTGGGCCAGCAATGAACTCTCGCTAAAAGTCACCCTCGGGGGAAAGGGGATTAGGCGGGGTCGGTTCAAACTAGACGTCTAGAAGCCGGGCAATCCAGGCCAGGTCGAGGCCAACTGCGTCCCGCGGCTTCTGATAGCGTCTTGAGGTTGCTGCTACCTGGTGGAATAATTAGGACAGTACTATCAGTATCATCCACTCACTGCCCAGGATAACAAACGAGATATGACCATCACCCGCGGCCGTCCCATCACCTTCCATTTAGCACCTCTCGTCGTAACGCGGTTTGATTCCATGACCAAGAGAATGCAGCCACGTTCAAAATATCATTTATCTCTGCCTTGCTATCTTCAAAGCCAAGACAGTGACTGGTGCCCACAATGGAGGTATCAAGAGCCGCAGCTCTAAGGCGCAGCCCCCAGATCCCAAACCCAACCGTCACAGACAGTTCTGGGGGCTACCGTCTCAGATCCCATCCCATCCGTCGACCAAGCCATGCCACGTCTCCTCGATGCAAAGACAAAGTCTCACCATCAACATCCATCTCCTCGAGTGTGCGAATGGAGGTTTAATGTGCCTGTTTCCACATGATCTCGGGTACAAATTCAATCATTATAAATACTAAGAATATAATGTACCTGAGGAACATTATTTGCCACTGATTCAATGGAAATCCTGCCTGAACAGGAATACTTCCATTGTCACCGTAAAGTAACGAGTTAGCGAGGTACCTCCAAAATTCTGCTTTCACATTGGTCAAATTATTAGTGCGTTACCTCAAACCTCCCTTCGCACATTCAAGGAGATACACACTTTGTCGTCACTCCGCACCAAGCACAATTTAAGCGGGCCATTCACACCCTTTCGGGGAGCCATGTCTCCCGTGGCCAGCGAGCAGCAGCATGCAGACCGCGGCACCACCCCACGCCCCACGACGGCAGCGCCATGCAATTGCAGGGTGCTGAGGCGAGGCCAATGGCTCTCTCCCAGCGAGCGGTAACCACCCTGCGTGTTACCTTGCTGTGCAGTGGCCTATGCCGACGCGGACGCCAAGCAACCACATCGGCAGCACCCAGCGCGTAGCAAAACTTGGCCAATGGCACGATGCCCGGTCCATCATCACCAAAGAAAGATAATGCCGATGACATGGGCACTCCTCCACGGAAACAGGCCTGTGTAGTTGGTTTCTCGAGGCCCCTTTCGCAGTGGCCAGCATTATATCCAAGCGCGCCCACGGTTCGGCGGCCGCTTCATCGCCACTAGGTGATCTAATTTCGCCTTGGCTCCAGGTTACGGATTGTTCTCATTGCCGATTCACTCTCCATAGGTCCACATTTGGACCAACAATTTATTACCTACTCCAACTAAAACGCGGCTATCGAAATTCAGCTCACGCATATTGCGCAATAGGCTCGTTTGTTACGGGTCTACCGGGGTTTTCGTTGTTCTGGTTTTTAGACAAACAAACACCCACATGCCGGGGCCCAGTCCACTCGTCTCACCCAACAACTAGAACACCACATCTTATTACATGGATGACATCAGGAGTTCAAAGCCAAGCGAATTAAAGCAGAAGTGATCACCCTGACATCGCCCCTGATAACCCCTTTTCAAAGAAATAACATAATGCAATATAATATAAATAATTAAACATAAATGATCAAGTATAAATAACGAATAAACACTCCATTACAGCTGTGGTTGATTCGCGGGAGCAGCGTATATACAATGATACAAGCCATATATTTGCTGAATCGAGTCCGTCAGAAATCCGAGACACCTGCGTGACAGCACAGACGATAGAATATCTTCAAGACCAGGTTCTCCATACTGTTGGAACCATCAAGTTCACCAAGCAAGCAAGGATCACAAGTCTAAATCCTGGCAATCCTCGACGAGCTCAGACTAATGTCTGATCCATTAGTAGAAGTTTCAATGGCAATTCATCGAGGTCCTTTTCCTTCCCGGATCTCCCAAAGCACGCTTCGGGGGATAAGGACATTCGGCGGCCTGAGCGAGTTATGGGGTGTGCTGTTTCTCGAGGCTCGGTGAGATGCAGATGCCGCTCGAAAGAAGTAAAATGGT
Source organism: Calonectria henricotiae (assembly GCA_020623695.1). NCBI lineage: Eukaryota > Fungi > Ascomycota > Sordariomycetes > Hypocreales > Nectriaceae > Calonectria > Calonectria henricotiae. Next base: position 213,863 of record JAHVYB010000019.1, read on the forward strand.
GAGATGAGCAAGGCTAATTCATTAGGTATTGTGTCATGGCGTAAGCCACCTCGCCCATCCCACTGTAAAGCTTACCAAGCTGAGCAGCTGCAGATCATCCAAAAATACGTCCAGCAGCAACCTCATCTTCATTATCTAAATGGGCTCCCCAGAATCGGTTCTTCAATGTAATAATCCTGATACCAGTCATGCATGCTGTGACGCTGAACTTTGACGGCTGGCCCCGTCCATCTGACATAGAGGGACAAGGGATTGGTATGGATGAAGTAGTACTGCCGTTTTCTGCCACATGTTCAGTCATAGACGCACATAAAAAGTTACCCAAAAATTAAGTTGCGGAGGATGGTGTTCTAGTGCTACTGAGCGTCTACGCGCAATACGTAGTATCAAATGTGACCTACTGCAAAACACAACATCTCTCGAGCCTTGAAGGTGCGGTCACCGAGGCTGACACACTGGAACCACTAGGCAGTTAGTAAATTTGACATTGTCAAGCTAGCAAACCAGAGCCTCAGATCCCGATCACATTATGTAGTTTTGTTTGTTCCAGAACCCTTGACAGCCATTTCTGGGCGATATTGATGCCTGACGTCAGAGCCTGACCAAAAAAAATTACATTTTTCGGGCCCCCAACTAGGCAGGTCCCCCAGTGAGTGCCTGCTACACTGGGCGAACTACACCAAGACATCTCTCATGAGCTCATATCATCTCATGTGCATTGTCATCTGTCATCATGGTTTCAATTGACTCGTTTCAGCGATATATCTCTGCGACTACAGCATCACATATAGGCCAGTGTCATCCGTCCACATTTTATTTTATCCACCTTCTAGAACGAAATGGCGTTCTCCAAAAGCCACACGCCGCCCCCACCCCAGGTCGCCCAGGTTCCACATAGATCATCCATTATCGACTGGCCTGATGAGCTCTCACCAAGGTCAGCCCCCCAGCAGCAATTCCACAAACCCCCTATTCGGCAGATTACCCTAAATGTTAGCTCCTCCGTTCATCTGGAGTCTGAATCCCCCCCGTCCGCCCATCTCGACGTTCTCCCTTACTGCCGATCATACCTCGGAACATGAATTGATCGCGGCCACAATTTGCTGTTTCCGTCAGCGCCTCCGTCCTCATGATGCGGATTACCGAGGGGTGCCCCGTGTATTATCCAACACTCTGAATAATATTCCGCGGGTCGTTTACCCACCACAAGCTTCCAGTTTGATGTCGCGCCGCATTGTCACAGTACAGTCAAGCAGGTCTATAACGATTCGGGTATATAAGGATACAACCCCTGTAAATATATTTATTGGATTATAGCCGGATATTACGGAGGCACCTTTCAAAAGTCTGGTCCTAAGATCAAGCCCCACATTGCTTTTTTTCTCTGAAGCTACACTAAATACAACCACAAAAACAAACCCACTGTAGTAGGCTTAAATTACAGTGATTTTAGTCGAGGGACTTTCCATCTCTGGTGTCTATAATTGCTAAAACAACAGCTAGTTTAGTTCGTAGTGATATGCAATTTGGCTCCTTGCTATGTACCTCAAGGTATTTAACCAGGGTTAAAGGTGGAGACGTTATTAGCTTGGGACAACACTTTTGAAAGGCACCTTCGTACATATGCATTGATAACAAGGATTCCACTTTTTATTAAATAGTATAGTGGTCAATTTAACATTATTTTAATAGGTTTATATATGTTAATGCAAAAAAGCTACATCTCTTTATTGCAATATATTCTTTAATATTTAGATAACTAATATATATAAAGTATTAAGCAAGTGTAAGGACACGGGCGTCGACCGACTGTACGCCGTGCCTTATATACTGATGTGTGGTGCAATTCCCGCACAATGTGCGAGAATTGGTTGATCTTTTGGTCTATTGGGGAATACAACACACCACTTGTATTCTTACAGCAAGATAGGTTAGACCTGGATATACTCTTATAATCTAATAAAAGCGGGTCTCGGAGTATTATCAGTGTAGAATTTAACGATAACCTCGTTATATCGCTAAGAATTTATATACATATACTTTATATCATTATAGACCTGCTTGACTGTACCCTCGTCGGGCGGCAATGTTTTTGGGGTTTAATACTTTCCAATTGCCCTGCAATGCGAGAATGACAACAATTGAAGTTACTATGTGTCACATCTTATGATAAGCATCTGCCGAGTGAACCCCATCCTACTGCCTCATGTCCAGGAAAACAAGGACTAGTCTCCGTACTCAGTTAGTCATGAAATGGACGTATTGTTGCTCAATTGTTGATCCCCATCGCGTCAACGTTTTTGTAGCCGGGTTTATCCTTCGAGTCTTTCAATCGCAAAAGGGCTTGTCGCCGGGTTTTGTCCGATCTTTCTGCATATGTGTAAGAAGATAGGAGCCCAAGCGTCTTATCTGACCTTATCCATTATTTCTGATAAGCGATAAGATAAGAGAATAAAGGAGCTTGCGACGAGCACTCTTCGAGTGCTCGTCAAGTAAAAGTCTTCATCTAATATACGTTGTTGGAACCACCCATCTATATGCACCCTGATCGTACAATCCTTACAATATGGGAAGCAACCTCAGGGTTTTTTTAGTATTTATCCCCCCCCCCCCCCCCCCCCCCACCCCCCCCCACCCCCCCCCCCCCCCACCACAAAAAAACAACACAAAAACATAAAAAAAAAAAAAAAAAAACAACAAAACAAAAAAAAAAAAAAGACAAAGAAAAGAAGAGGAGATGAAAATGCAGGACCCGAGCATAAACCGTACAACCAACAACAACAACGCCACACCACGAACACACCACCCAGCCTAACATAAGCCACACAGAC
>JAHVYB010000019.1:216703-275287 GCA_020623695.1 Calonectria henricotiae
ATAAATAAAAACTCCAATCTAATATACCTGGTTAGAACCACCCAGCTATATTCCCCCCTGACGTACCAACCAACAAAAAAGAGAAAGAAACCCAAGGGTTTTTTAGTATTTCCCCCCCCCCCCCCCAAGCTGGACAGAATGCCCTAGAGTACCTAAGTAACAGACTAGAATAAAAAAAAGAATAAAAAGAAAAATACTTGGTACAACAAGATTGGGAACCTTGGTCGGGGACAAACTGAGTCGGTTCGAATCCGGCAGCACCCAAAGCCAAATTTGGCTAGCCACGTCAAACGCTGACCCTAGCAGCTTACTCCACGTCAGAGAGCGGATGCAACTTAGGGATATAGATCTAGAGGTTTTGACACCGACGGCAACCTAAGCACGAGGTTTTTCCTCTAAAAGATCGTTGTATTGTAGCCAAATAGCAGATAGAAACAATACAAAGAAATCGAAATACTTGGTACAAAACGTTAAATATAATGATGGATGCAGGATAGATTGCTACACTTTTGCAACGCTAGAAGAGCATACCAAAGGGATACAAAATAAAATGATTTATTTATTTTATTTTTCTCATTCAGTGTTCCCTGTTCCGGGTTAACGCATTGAGCTTCCGGGTTCAAAAAGAAACTGAAATATTGACTCACCACCATTGACCTTTGCGTTTTGGCTTGCAACTTAAGATGAACTAGTGATGACGAATTTTCCATGTTTATCGCACTAGTGCTATAGAAGAAGAAACACCACTGCAACCTCTCTAACAATGGCTCTAAATACAACGTGATGCACAATACGTTTCGAGCTCGCCGTTTTATCCAATGGCAGTGTAGCGACTGATCACGAAACTCCCATGTTCCTGGCAGAGGGGAGCCCACGTGCCACTGCTATAGCGGCGTAATGGGCGCTACCTACTTAGACTCGGTGTCCATACAAGGATCGAGTGCTTGCAGCCTGTCATAACACTCAGTTTTCACTTTGCTTTGTTATTTCCTCGCTGGCTGCTTCGCCCTCATTGGTCGACTTGTCATCATCCTCACCCTCCTTGGAGACTCTGATGCCCTGGACGCCCTTTTCTACCTCGTCTACTAGGCTTTCAAGGTACTCTTGATTCCTGCAATAGCGTCAGCGAATATTCTGCCCACACACTGAACCACTGCGCACGTACTTTCCGACGAGAGTAACGGTGTTGCTACTCTTGCCCCAGCGGGGATAGCTGCCGACCTTGACGCCACGAGGTTCAACCTTTGCTGCCAACTCGGTGAGGAATGCAGCGACGCCACTCTCTGGAAGAGGGGTTGAGATGAGGATCCTATGGGTGCTCTGATCAACAAGCCGCGGAAGAATGATGGGCTTGAGCCCATCCAGAAGCTTTGTGACTGTTCCATTCAGCGTTAACGTACCACACGACACCTATGGGGGGCTCAGTCGAGCTTACACAAACTGGGTATACCAGGCAAGATGTGTACGTTTCCGTTGACGACGGCCACTGGTACCCAAAGCTCCTCATGCGGAAATATGGCTTGCTTCTTCAAGTCACGGGACTCATCGATTGGAAGCTGAGCCATGCGGAGCTTGGCTCTTAGGGCTGGCGAGTCGACATCCCAGTCAAACTTGGGCTGGGAGGGGTGAGGTTTAGAAAGCGTCTTCATCTTTTCGTAAGTTTCTTGGTGTAACACCAACGGAAGATTGAAAGCCTTAGCAATCGACTGGTAAGTGATGTCGTCGTGCCTGGATCGTCAGTAAGCGCTCAGCTCAGTTCGCGTCACAAAGTGCATGCATACGTAGGACCAATACCACCACTGGCAACGGTCAGTCAATATTCAGGAAAAAATCTCCCAAGGACAAAGAGTTACCTCGTCACGACGAAGTCATATCGCCCACTCATCCTGCGTACTGCCTCGACAATCTCGCTCTCATCATCCTCGATGACCTCAACACGTTTCAAGCTCTATAACGACTGATCAGAACTCGGAAATTTGTTGGTACCAATGCCAATTGTACCCACAATTCCAAGAGAAAAGCACCATTTTGCGAAAGATGCTGAGTTGGTCTGGTTTATATCGTCAACAATACCCGATCTGCAAACTATGTATGGACAAGGCTATCTTGTCGGGGAGCCGCCCAGGATCCTTCTACTCACATCAACAGTCTATCACACAGTTAGTTCGTCACGCCTTGGCAATCCAATCGCATCTTTACGGAACAGACCTTTCCGCCCAAAACCTCATCTCCAATGATCAAGCACGCTGCCGTGTGGATCATGCGCGCATTGCGCTCATCCGCGGAAATCATCCTTCCGAGTGCGAATCGGCGTCTTGAAGCCGTAACAGGAGCCGAGAGATGTCGAGTGATCTGGGACAGGCGTGAGAACATGGACGGCAACAACAACAAGTCTGCCGCGATTGCAAAAGGTCGCAGAGAAATCTTGTCCGGCAGCCTTGGGGGGTTCGGATTGATGAGATCGGATTTGTAGGCGAATAACGTTTAGCTTGCAGAGGGATGGCGGCACGGCCGAAAGGTGGAGGTGGGGGCTTCTCTGCAAGCAAGTGCGGCAAAGGCGCCCCTCGTCTTGGTTTGGGTTTGGGTTACCTGGTCCAGTTTTTGGCGGGGCTGATTGTTGCGACCTCCCACCACCTACCGCTCTCTGACATCTCGCCTTGCTGTCAGAATCAGTCTCGCGATAGCTTCAACACGCAAGCTTCACTATCTTGAGACTCATTTTATTTCCCTCTCCATCCATATTCCGCTGACCACAGCTACAATCAACCAATATGGTAAATACTGTCGCCTGCTTCTGTCTGCTTCTGCTCACGCCACCCCCTCCCGAGCATAGCTCGCTGCTCTCCTGCTAACATTTGTTGCGCCACATGACAGGCCTCAGAATCCCGACTGTACACCTTCTCGGGTGAATCCAAGGATCACCTTCGCAAATTTCGCCTCACAACATCCCGAGCCAAAGGCCCCCAAGCTGTCATTTGTATGCGCGCCGCCTCCGCTCCCATGCTCCTTTTATTCCCCTCTTCACTTGAATTGTCGCCACTGAACGACGACGCCGACTGATGCCTCTCGTTTGCGTCTTACAGACCTGATTGATAAGAACACGCACGAGATCCGCCAAGATGATGACAAGACCGTTTACACATCGCTCGACGAAATCGCCGATGACCTTCCTGACCACGCTCCTCGATTCGTTCTTTTGAGCTACCCTCTCACCATGGTATGTCGTCCCATTGATACAAATATTCCCGCATGCTGCATCGTTGCGGTTGTATGTAGACAGTTTCTGATCCGAGCATCCGTAGCCCGACGGACGCCTATCCGTGCCATACGTGCTCCTATACTACCTTCCAATCACCTGCAATGCAGAAGTCCGAATGCTCTACGCCGGTGCTAAGGAGTTGATGCGCAACACGAGTGAAGTCGGCCGGATGATCGATGTGGAGTCTGCCGAGGACCTGGAGGAGATTCCTGATAAACTGGCAAAGGAATAGTGAGGTTTCCACGCCATGCCTGAGTGTCACACGATGAAACGAAGAAATGTATATTTGAGAACCAACGACAACTGGAGAAATAGTGACGCACCATGGGAAAACACGGCAACATAGCACAAAACATATAAGTCATGATTATCTATATTTAGGGCCTAGGTAGCCTTATTCTGGTAATATACTCTGGGTATCCAGCCCCAGCTGTTTCGCCACATTCTTCACAACCCCCTGGAAAGCGATAGTTGCTGGGCTATCTGGAAACGAATCGAAATAGCTCTCTCCATAGTCGCAGGCCATTCGAATCCGCGGATCCAAAGGCACAGCCCCCAGGAATGGGATACCCATCTCCTCGGCGAGTGCCTTGCCACCGCCAGTACTTGGTTTAAAGATCTTGCTCTCTCCTGTGCATTTGGGGCAGACGAAGCTGCTCATGTTCTCTGCGAGTCCAAGGACCCTGATCCCAGCCTTGCGGCAAAAGTCAATCTCCTTGCGCACGTCGAGTAGGGACACTTCCTGGGGCGTAGTGATCATGACGGCGCCGTCGATGCCGCTCTCCTTGAGGAATGAATTGACACTGAGATGCTCATCGCTGGTACCGGGTGGTGTGTCTACCAACAGGAAATCCAAATCACCCCATTCTACATCCTTGAGAAACTGCTTGATTAGACCGTTCTTCTTGGGTCCACGCCAGATGACGGCATCGTCCCGATTAGGTAGTAAAAATTGGATGCTCATGACAGATAGGTTATCCATGACCCAGATGGGCGACCAGCCTGTGCCGCTGACGTGAACCGTCTCGTCTTCGACGCCCATCATCTTGGGAATGCTAGGTCCACAGATGTCGGTATCCATGATACCAACGGTACTGTCTGGGTTGGTGGCGAAGGCATGGGCCAGTAGTGAAGTAAAGGTACTCTTGCCTACGCCGCCTTTGCCACTCAGCACAAGAATCTTATGCTTGACATTCTCGAGACGGGCCGAGATAATGGGGATGTCCGGATCTGGTCCCTTGGGTGCGGAGGCACAGACGGCTTGGTTCGGGCATCCAGCGCACGAGTCTGCCTTTCCAGCCTGCTGCGATTCCGGACCAGGGCAGTGCTCTGGCTCTGGAGCAACAAGTTGAGGCTTCTGCTTGATAGGGTTGGCGATGACGTCCTCAGCAGGCTCGGGCGCTTCAAGCGAAGGTGCCATGATTGTGCAGGGTAGGCAACTGTTTGGGTCGGATTAATAATGGCGATAATTAGGCGGTTTCGCCTGATCGGGCCCAACGGCGGGGGCTGGCAAGAGCGAGTCTCAGGTGATTAATTTGTTTTGAAACCCAAGGATGAAAAGAATAGTTGTCAGGGGAGGGTTGTGTAAAAGTCTACTATGGAGGGATGGTTCCAGATGCACGCCGAAGACGGGACGTTAAAGTAGCCTGGGTAGGTAAGCAAGAGACGTGATTCGCCTCTTTTGTCAGCGCCGTTTACGCTTGACCCCGTGGGCCCAATGACATATTATGCTCCACACATAAACTAGGCGAGTAACAAGACATGATGAAGCGTCTACCATAATTTAGCCCCAAGGAGATGGTATTGTAATTTTTTTTATAAAAAAGAAAGGGACCCCACACAATTTAATTATTCCCATTGCGTACTGCCGTCTTATTCTAACCATTCTTGATCTTTATTGTTGTCGTAACCATACTTGCCTCTATAAGGGCTCAGATTTCGCCTACTGAACCAATGCTCTTAGAGTTGCGACAAGAAGTTTAAACACCTGAAAAGGTTCCTAGTTGCCCAAAAAAATACCCGATGTATAGGTGTGAATTCATGTATCTGATAGTAGAGGAAGGATATAAGGTTCTCTCTTGTTATGTGTAAGATTCATCATGCCTCCCTTAATTATTGAACCATCTTTTGTGTCTGTATCGTGCTATTACCATGGGTTAGGATAAGGACGGGCGGGAGTGCAGCAAAAAGCCAAGCAAGAAACCATCTTTGCGATGATCTTCCAAAATATAGGTCCCAGGGGGAGTCGAACCCTCGCTGGCGGAATCAGAATCCGCAGTCATAACCGTTAGACCATGGAACCAACAGGATATCCTGACCATTAGATGTTGATCGCAGTCCAAAATACAGCCTATTATCTTATAGCCCAGCCCACAGCCTAAATTTTGTCCAAATTTCAATTCCCGCCGGCGATCGGCGGGGTTATCTCGAAGATAACGATAAGGCGAGGACCCCGCGTAAATTTTCTTTCTGGGCTGAGTGTGTCCCGTAGTCATTCGAGATTCTTGCGCTGCGACGGATCACGCTTACACTTTTCAACCTGATTACAATCATTCATAATGGCGCCATCAGCTGATGTTCCCGAAACTAGCCCCAGGGGCGATGCCACTATTCTGAGTCTTAGGAAGAGCCTCTGTGCCGAAGACACTCCTCTTCCTGTCCGTTTCCGCGCACTCTTCTCCCTCAAGCACGTCGCACAAAACGCCAAGGAGGAGGACAATGTCATCGGCGCCATTGATGCCATCGCCGCCGCCTTCGCTTCCCCATCGGCTCTCTTGAAGCACGAACTTGCATACTGTCTCGGCCAGGCTAGCCACACTGCGGCTGTCAAACCCCTCCGAGAGGTCCTCGCCGACCTTGAGCAGGACCCAATGGTCCGACACGAAGCCGCCGAGGCCCTTGGCGCCCTAGGCTGGGCGGATAATCTTGAAATTCTCAAGGAGTATCGCGACCGCAAGGGCGAGGACGTAAGCATTATCGAAACATGCGAGATTGCTATCGACCGAATTGAATGGGAGAACTCCGAGGAGCGCAAGAAGGAGAAGTTGCGCCAGAGGTACGCGACCGGTTATATTTTGCACTGTTGGGTTGCCCCGTGACTGACTGATCTAGTGATTTTGCCTCGATCGATCCTGCTCCTCCGATGCCCGAGTCTGAGAAAGAGGTTGACGTTGAAGAACTTGGCAAGACACTCATGAACACTGACCATCCCCTTTTCCTCCGATACCGTGCCATGTTTGCTCTGCGTGACTTGGCTTCCCCCCCTGATCTTCCCACGGCAGTCCCAGCAGTCCTCGCGCTTGCCAAGGGCCTCGAGGATTCGTCTGCGTTATTCCGTCATGAAGTCGCATTCGTTTTTGGCCAGCTGTCGCATCCAGCTTCCATCCCTGCTCTTACCGCTGCGCTGAGCGATGTCAATGAGGCCAGTATGGTTCGCCACGAAGCGGCCGAGGCGCTAGGCGGTCTCGGCGAGGAGGAGGGCGTCGAGGCGACACTCAGAAAGTTCCTGAATGACAAGGAGAAGGTCGTGAGGGAGAGTTGTATTGTCGCATTGGATATCGCCGAGTATGAGAACAGTGGAGAAACGGAATATGCACTGATCCCCGAGGTCGGCAGCGCTTCTGAATGAATATGGCCCCGATTGGCCAGTTGAGCCACATGAATTCTAGTTATTTTCATGCCAACTAAAAATATTATGAGTAAAAACAAAAGGGTGGTTAATCAATGAATACAAAGTTTTCTTACCTGTTCCCATATTTACAGCTGTAAATGACTGTTGAACCTTTATTGGCACTGCGTAGTTGGACAGTGGTGTATGTGATGTCGGACTCGCTGCCACAAGCAGAGCATTTTTCACAATGGGCGGCGCTGTCCGTCTTGAGCTGATGTTTTTCGACAGCTTGCACGTTGGACTGGAGCTTCTGTCGCAAGAACGAAGGGAAGTCGGAAGGCTTTGTTTGCGTGAGAATGGTCCTGGAACCAGTGTCTATACCCGGCAGGTTGATCTTGGAGGTTGTCCTTGTCAGTCAGTGCAAACTAACATCGGTTCTCAGCACCACAGCACTCGCACTGCAAGACGTTTCGCTCTGTTCCCTTGGTCGCGGGTAGCAGATTACCGCAATCGGTACAGAAGGCGAGAGTTCCGATTGCTGACATGGCGAATGTGGAAGCGAGTCTGGTCTGGCTTGTGATGTGTTATGCGTTGAACAAAATCGAGACAAAAAATTGCCCTGCCATCATAGGCCAAATCCACAATGGGACCCTGCCCGGAAAAACTATTGCGCTAAGGACAAGGCGGCCAGCCGAGCATCGGATCAAACGCCGACTGGCCCAAAATAAAAGCACGGACCACTGTTCATCAATCAATCTTCAGGAAGCTCGCGAGGCTGTTGTTTCCCAAGGCTTCAACCTCGCCCGTTTGATTTTAATCGTGTGGCATCCGTTGAGGTCAACAATGCCTTGAGCAACAATCGTTTCTTAAACTGCCCGACCGGCAACGTATATTATTTCCACACACGCTACTCTTTGTTGTTTGAACGAGCCTGCGCCGCCGTACCGCGACTCGCAATCCGTCACTGCGCCGAGCCCCAAGCCTCCGATGCCGCGTTGCCCGTTTGCTCCCCCCCGGACAATGTTTGAAGCGTGGCTATTGTGAAGAACGTAATAATGGACAACATAAACTTGAATAGTGGAGGCTCCCAAAATGGGCTTTATGCTCATCAGGGGATGCCAAACCCCCGACCCACCATTCACCGACCATTCACTCTCCAAGAATCACTACCATATTCGCCGCAGACATCGACAATCCCATTCATTTCAGGTTCGACAAGCTACCCGTATATCTCTTCCATTACCTGACCATAAATAGACATCATCCCAGACCCTAGCCTAGGCTCGGGCACACCGGCGCTGCCCATCTCCGACCTCTTCCAAACCCAAGAATTCGACAGCTTAAACAGAGACGCCCACGGCCAGGCGCAAATGCCAAGGAACGTGAAACAGGCCGTTGACCATGTTCTACAGGATATGAAGCCTAGTCAAAGGACTCACTTGTAATGAGAGCAGCTTTGTCCATAGGAGCGCGTGATACTAACTGTCAGCAGCAAGTTCAACGCCGTCCCGAGAAACTCGTCGAACACCGTTGCTGGAAAGAGCCTCGCTGACGACCTGTCTCCGATTACGAGAGCCGTATATGAAAAAGTGGGTGGTTATTTCAAGGCGACGAAAGCAAACGTTTCCGACGGGAAACTCTCTAACGGCCAACCGGGTGGTTTGCCCAACGTGAAGCGAGCTTCTTCGTCTTCTTCGCTCAACTCTCCGGGTGCTCAGCACACAACGTCACTGCCGCCGCAGAATTTCCAACCGCATATATCGAATTCCGTCAAGATCGAAGTGGCCATTCCGTCTAAGCAATTTGATGGATCGCAATATATCGATGCGAGAAACCTTACTCAGCACGACGATACCTCGTCAATTACTGCTCAACCACTGCCGCCACCGATACCATCGCAGCCTCAATCTGTAGTCCCCCCTCCCCCGTTTCCTCATGTCCCCGAGGATATGCAGAACGTGTCCATTACAATCGAACTGCCCCGCGCCGACATTAATAGAGACGAATACTTGGAAGTTGAAGAAGCACTGGAAGAGCCCCTGAGCCTCTCCGTTCGAAGACAAGGGTTTGCGGATGGTCAGGAAGTCCTAGGCGAGAGTCTTGATCAACGCCAGCGGGGTGAGGCTTCGTTGGATGCCCTTGATCGGCTCGTGCGAACCGTTTTCGCGTCTGTTGGTAGTGTTCTTGCGATGGAGCCCGGTTATGACCATATCGTAAGCATGACTCAAGATCAGGAAGTCGCCATGACCGCAGCCACTCAACAGAAGATGCACACGGCAATACAAAAGACGATTGGATTGAAGTGTTTTGACCAGGTCCCCGTCGAACACCTGGTTAGGATTTTAAAGCTTAGTGAAGTGAGCTTGAAACAAGCTGAAGGTTTAGAGATGCGAGTCGATGACAGCTGGTCTGAGGATGCGTTGGAGTCCTGGGTGCAAAAGCTCCAGGAAGTTGATACAATTCTCAAAGCAGCACGGACGTGTCTTCGAATCCTGTCTGGTGGCAGGGAGGACAAACAACTTTATTCGGAAGCCGTCATCCAAAAAAGCGTTGACATTTTCAAAACGGTTACTGAAGATATAGTGATGCCCTTGGTGGAGCTTCGCCCATCGGGAAATTCGTCTGATGTCTTTAAATTGTTCTCAAAGCATAAGAAAGCTATCACTTCTACTTTCCTTTGTTGCCAGAAACTGTTTGCTCTTTTGGCCGAATTGGTTACCAAGATTGAGCTCTCGGATACTGTCATCAACTCAATGGAATTCACCGCATCGCGTTTGATCTTTGTTGAGAACGCCCACTTTGAAAAAGACTCCGCGGTCGGTGTTCAGAAGTTTGATGGTATTCGCTCTGTGGCAATGGACATGCTTTGTCAGATTTTCTTGATAAAGCCAGAGCAACGGCAGGGTATTATTGACGAAGTTCTCACGTCGCTTGAAAAGCTTCCCGTTGGTAAACAAAGCGCTCGCCAATTCAAACTCTCTGAGGGAGGGAGTATACAACCAGTTTCTGCCCTGCTTATGCGGTTGGTTCAAGCCAGCTCTGGTCGAGTTGACAGCAGCAAGGAACGAAACCGTAGTACTTTACTTAAGGGAATTGCTGGAGACGAAGAGGCAGACGAAGAGGACGAGCTCATGGCAGAGTCCAGACAGCCTGTGTCCTCCATTAAGACCGAAGAACACGGTGCCCAACAGCATGCCGTTTCCATCAAAGACCTTGATACTGCGGTTACCCCATTGACGGATAGTGCTCAACGCAACACGTCTTATATCATCAACTTCATTGTAAAAAGAGCGATTGGGTCGACTAAATCTGGTGATACTCCTTACCGGAATCTTTTCGATCTATTCGTGGAAGATTTTACGACCTGTCTTGACTCGCCGGATTGGCCATCCGCTGAACTTCTCCTTCGCCTATTGATGGTTATGATGGTACAGTTATTTGAAGCCCCCAAAACCGCCGCACCAGCGAAGAACATGGCACTAGAACTGCTGGGTGGAATGAGTGCTGCAATCTCTCGTCTCCGTTCCCATGTCAAGAGAATGGCCGGCGTGTCTGAAGGCAACGATTCTGATGAACTGTCCCGGTACCTTGCAGAACTGGCTAATCATGCGCTCGACCAAAAGACTCACCCAGAGCAAATTGTGGCATGGGCTGGACCGTACCGAGCTACGCTTGAGTATCTCCAGCATCGCTGCACAGATGACCCGCACTTATCCAGCGCTATCTCGTTTTTGATTGCAGATTGGGCTTATCATGTCCACACTGGCTATGACTCCTTCCAAGAAGGTTACGATGAAAGAGATGAGGAGTTCGGACGCCTGGGATATCGTCTACGCATGATGGTTGAGAACCGACGATGGCTTATGAGCGAGTATACATTCAAGGCTGTAACTGCAAACCAAGCTAAACTGTCGTATTCAATACTCCTACTGCGCTCCCCGTTGTGCGAATCGTTTGGTAAAATCCTCAACATTCTGCTGGGCTCGATGGCAAGTGACCAGGCTACAGTTCGAAGTAAAAGCTTGAAGAGTGTAAATCAAGTGCTGGAAACAGATCCGTCTATATTGGATGGCGACTCGGCTGTCATACAGTTGATTCTCGAATGCGCTGGGGACTCATCAACTCAAGTTCGAGACTCTGCTCTTGGCTTGCTTGGCAGCTGTATTACCATGCGTCCTGCGCTGGAAACATCGCTGACGCCCAGGATCATTGATCGGTTCCAGGACAGCGGCGTTGGTGTTAGAAAGCGAGCTATGAAACTTGCTCGTGATATCTATCTCCGTAATCGAAGCAAACCACTACGCAGCACCATCGCTAATGGACTGCTTCGTCGAGTTCAAGATCCTGACGAGAGTGTTAGAGACCTCGCTCGCCAGATGATTGAAGAGGTCTGGTTCACGCCCTTTTACCGAGACGACGGCACAGCTGTCTACCAGACCTCGTTGACGGAACACGTCGCCCTAGTTATCCAAACTGTCAAATCTGGCACAGTCACTGAAATTCTGGACAAAGTTTTCCAGGCTATCCTCAAACCACAGAACAAGTCTTTGGAAGGCCCCTTTTTAGTGTGCTCTAAACTTGTTGCTAGCATGTTTGGACTGATAGATAACTTGGACTCAGACGATCCAGCTATCCCCTCTGGTAGAGATGCATTACAGGTGCTCACTATTTTCGCCAAAGCTGACCCAAAACTGTTTAATTTTGAACAGATCCGTCTCCTTAAGCCTCACCTTGCGACGTTCTCGGGTACTGACGAGCTGGCTGCCTTCCGAGCTGTCACAGTTATCTACAAACGCGTATTGCCACAACTGACAACTGTTCACACAGATTTCCTCTCGGAGGTGCGTCTTAATCTGCTCAAGGCTATTGGCAAAATTGCATCTCGAGGTGCTGTTGATGATTTGATTGCTTGCACTCGGGTTGTCTGCGAGCTGCTGCAATCTTTCGAGCCTTTAGCGAACCTTGTGGCATCGAGTCTGCTGGGCATCCAAAAGCTTCGAGCAGGGTCTTTGGATCCGAAGAAGTTGCAGTTCCTCTCTGCATATTCAATCATTGTTGGTATGGTGGGCAAGCACTGTGACTTGGACAAACAAATCCAAATTTTTAAGGCCAAGTTCCCAAAGTGGCCAGGAGATTCGGTGCCTAGACTAGTGGTTGATATGCTGGTACCCTTTGCTTCTCCGTCGCAGCCATTGGACGCTCGCAAGGCATCTTTGGAAGCAATTGGACTCGTGTGCCAATCTTGGCCTCGCAACTACGTTCTTGCTAAGGTGTATACCTCATTTCAGCAAGTCTTTGACGACCAGGTGCCTATCCTGGAAACAATGATCCTCAAATCCTTCAGGGAGTTCCTGGTTACGGAAGAAAAACGTTCCGAGATGGCTGCAGCAGAGGGACCCGCTAAACAACAGAAAAAAGAGTTGACAGTAATGGGCGGGACTAGTTTTGATGATGTGGCGAGCGCTACAACGCAAAGATTCCTCAAAGACTTTACTCGCATTGCCCTTGCATCACAGGACGACCACGCTTTTCTCGCTATGGAGGTGTTGGGTAGCATTAATAGACAGGGTCTTACTCATCCGAAGGAAACTGGTATTACCCTGATCACTTTGGAAACATCAGCAAACCGCAAGATAGCAGAACTTGCTTTTGCCGAGCACCGGTCATTGCACGAAAAACATGAAACTGTGCTCGAGCGAGAGTACGCTAAAGCGGTGCAGTCAGCATACGCTTACCAGAGAGATGTGGTGAAGGATTCACATGGCGCGACGATGAATCCTTTCCAGTCCAAGCTGCATTTTCTGATGGAGGTTCAGAAAATCAGTAAAATGAGGAACCGGCAACGGTTCCTGGAGAAGCTCTGCGGACAGGTGGATTTTGATCTTTCCAAGCTGGATGTGGCTCCGGATCTTCCGCCGCATGTCGACTTTGCGCGGTTCATCATTGAGAACTTGGCTTTCTTTGAGTACCAAACCGTTGGAGAACTGCAGACCACAGTCAACTCAATTGAGAAAATGGTAACTGGTACAGGTGCTACTGTGGCACAGGCCATTGAGTCAGAGGTTTTCAACGTCCGGATGGACGTTGATCAGCCGGTTGCACCACAGCCGGCCTTTGCACCTATTCCTGGACCCGATGGACAAGCCACAGATATGTCGGTCATGAGTGCAGCGCCAATACCGACTCCTGCCCCGGCTCCAAAGATGACCTTGTCAGTGGACCCGAACCGACTTCGTCAGCTGACAGCTGGATCAGTTATCTTGTTGTCACTGTGGGAAGCGCGAACGCATTTGCGCCGACTCTACGGAATGGGAACAAATCGACATGATAGCAAAGCAAAGGCGTTGGCGAAAGACCTCAACAAAACTCCGACCAAGGTCCAGGGTGTTCATGGGGAGAGGTTCTGGGATGAGGTGACGTCACACGTGAACGGGTTACAGTCACAGGAGCAGATGATTCAGAAATGCAACGCCTTCGTGGAACTTCTCAACGTTGACAAGGAGTTCAAGGTCGTAGACGAGACCGAGGGGCAGATGGAGGACCCTTCGACACCCAGTGGCGATGAAGAAGACGAGGGGGATGTAATGATGGACAGAGGCCGCAAACGCAAAGGAGTCATGACGCCTGGAGGACGGAAGAAACGAGCCCGTTCAGGATCTCAGCCTCGAAAACGGGGTCGACCACGCAAACAGAGCACAGAGAACGACGTCGACGTCGATATAGAGGGAGAATGGGTATGATCTAACTAGAGAGAGGCGAGTGCTGGTATCCGGGATGCTGGGATTAGGCAGACTTTGATCTTGGTGTACAGGATGGCGTGTCATTGGGGCTGTGGCTGGGCCTGCTAAAGACGTCGAGGCAGGGATATGTTGTGGCTTGGTTTGCTTTCTGGGGAGTCGCGCGGAAAGACGAATGGGAATGATGGACAACAGATGAAATGACGTATATTAGTTTTCGGCAATGGACAGAGTGGCGGATGAGTGTGTGTGTGTGGGGGGGGGGGCTTTGTTCTGCCTGGGGAAAGAATTGACGGAAAGGGAGGGCGTTTTTGGGAGCGACGTTTTTCTTTGATGATACCTGAGCGTGCATAGATAGCTCACATTAGCAGCGAATTTAGGGAAGACTAGAGGCGTGTGAATGAGGCGGTATGCCTCTTGACGGATATGCAGACCAAGAAAATCCAAGAAGATTCTATGACGACTGATTGTCGACTGGATGCTCTATAAACTAACTAATGATTAGTGATTGGTGATTGATGACGCTGTCACGACAGCGGCAAGAGGTGAGGTCGAGGCGAGGTCGAGGCTTGGCACAGAAGCTAAGAAAACAAGAACCAGGGATGTGGGGCGCCAAGGGATGCGAGAGCGAGGGACGATCTCGGCATCTCTTGGCCGTCTTGGCAAGCTGGATCATGGCTTGGCATTACAGGGGTGAGCCTGACAAGCTAACGACATCTCAGTCAACAACATGGAATGAGGGCAGCTTTTGATCTCCCCACCCGGTTTCAGTTGAAAGGGATGGGACAGGGCGACAGAACAAGGCGATTCCAGAGGGGAAAATAGTCTGGCAATGCTGTCATTGTCATCATGACCCCTGAGCAACACGGTAGGGCATTTCAGGACCCATAGGGCCGCAAGGGATATGATCTTCTGGCGGCTTCGCTAGCTCGCGTGGGTTTCCCCAAAGCAGAGTATTCTCAGTTTTGATGGACAGGCAGTACGCCTACTAAATTGCCCCAATCCGGGTCCAGGCCCACGTCCCACAAGAGCAACCAATTCATTCCCCTTTCCCTGCCAACGGTCCAAACAGCTCCCCCTCCTCCCCTGCTGGCGCCAGATGCTGGTTGGTCCGCAGTTCGTCTCCGCGTATGCAACGCGGCGTATGCAACGCGTCGTAGGCAACCCAAAAAAATGGGGAGTGAGATATTGGCCGTTATACATTGGCTGACTATGCGGATAGAGTAAGGGAGAAGGTATTTACCAGGAAGGCCTACTCTTCCAACACCACCGAGGTTGCTTTGCGCTGTGCCGGCGTAGTTCAGTTTGGTGCGTGAGGACTCCAGGAGGACACAAGGCGGACATCTCGACGCAGAAAAAGCGCTAGCGTCTGGACAACGCATCGGACAAGAGGACTTTGGTGTCATAATTGAGAGTATTTATCCAGTCGGAGCCCGCGGCAGCCCCCCATGGATCTAGTAATTGTCGAGAAGCTGCATTAGAGAATCCAGCGCATACGCCCGCCATCCGCCTTTTTGGGTATCCAAGCAGGGTCAGTGATTGATTAAGGAGTCCACCAGGAGAGGACGAAGGCTCCTAACCTTGTTTCACGAACCAATTTCATTTGTAGGCTGTCAAGACCATAGGACGTCAGTGCCAGAGCCCTCTCTTCAAGTTTTCTCCTCTTTCTTGTTCCCTGCCCCAGTTTGCCTTCTTCTTCTTCTTCTTCTTTTTATTATTCCCCCATCTTCCGCGCTCGTTTCCCTCTTACACGAGCCCCTCCCATCACTATTACGTCTCGTCCTCGATTTAATACGCCGAGTGTGTGCTCCACCCACACTCTAAACCGATCCGTCCCGTGCTCACCCCCCAAAGCCGTTCACATCAACGTGCCAAGGTCTTGGCAATGGCGGCTTCCTGTGAGTTTTCTTTCCTCCACCAACCGACCGTCTCACACTCATCCACACTTGCACTTTCCTCCTTCCCCGTGGACTTCGCGCTGTCAATTTTGACTTTGAGCGGCAAGAACTTGGCCCTCTCTGCCTCACGCCCGTGCCCATGCTTCCTTCTCTTTCGCTCATTGCCCCTTTATTATAATTTCGCCCACTAATTCTTTTTGCTTACCATGTCTCAAGTCAACCATTTCAACCTCAAGCGACAGGCGCACACGCTCAGTCGCACCAGCTCCGACCAGTCATGGAACCCCTTCCGCCATGTCTCCCACTCAAAGAAGCGTACCACATGGGACCTCGAGCAGCAGCATACCCGCAGTGATACTTCGACTGGCGAACAACTCACCCACGCCCGCACCGATCCCACCAACTCCCACACTATCGCCAGAGACTGGTCCAACGCTGAGACCATGGCCCAGGATGGCGACATCGAAGAGTCCTCAAGAGACAGAAGCTTGAGCCACCCCACCGAACCCGCCGTGGATATGCCCGTTTCCCAGCGAGGCTTAATTGTGGAAGAAAAAGAGGGCGGCTTGAGAAATAGGAAGCCCGAAGACGACGCGGCCAGACCAGTGGAGGACGACGACGACAAGGCCAAGAAGGCAAAGGCAAAGGAGAAAAAGGGCTTCTTCCGCAAGGTTGAGCCCAAGGAGCCCTTTACTGTCGCCAACCAGCTCCAGCGAACTCTGCTGAACTCGTGGATTAATGTTCTTCTCGTTGCCGCGCCTGTGGGCATCGCCATCAAATATGTCGACTCCGTTAGCCGCATCGCCGTCTTTGTTGTCAATTTCATCGCCATTATCCCGCTCGCCTCCATGCTTAGTTTTGCCACCGAGGAGATTGCCCTGCGCACTGGTGAGGTACTTGGTGGACTCATTAATGCGACGTTTGGAAACGCCGTCGAACTCATCGTCGCCATTCTTGCTCTCATTGACGGAAAGACGGTCATTGTCCAAACCTCGCTGATTGGTTCCATTCTCTCCAACCTCCTTCTCGTCATGGGCTTCTGCTTCTTCTTTGGTGGCCTGCGTCGCCAGCAGCAATACTTCAACGAGACAGTAGCCCAAACGGCTGCGTCACTGCTCGCTCTCGCCGTTGCTTCCGTCATTGTCCCCACCGTTTTCGACATCAATACCGACACGCCTGTGAAGGATGTTGCAGATCTTTCTCGCGGCACTGCTGTTATTCTTCTTGTTGTTTATGGTGCCTACCTCGTTTTCCAGCTCAAGACGCACCAGGATGTCTTCACAGAGGAAAGCCAGAAGGTTGCTGCTAAGCCGTGGAGCAGCAGTGGCCTCGGCTCTGGTGCCATCAAGAACGGCCTTGCTGCCCCTGGTGCCATTTTGGGACGTAGCGTGGTTGACCAAGACGACAATGAGCAAGTCTCCAAGATGCTTAGGAACCCACGCAGCTTTCAGCACGAGGAGGATGAAGAAGAGGAGGGAGAGGAGCCCCAGCTGAACTTTTTCGTCGCTGTTGCCACTCTTGCCATCTCCACTATCATTATCGCCCTTTGTGCCGAATTCATGGTCGATTCTATTGATGCCGTTACCAAGGACGGTGGTATTTCTGAAGAATTTGTCGGTCTAATTCTGCTACCTATTGTCGGCAATGCCGCTGAACACGCCACGGCTGTCACTGTTGCTATCAAAGACAAGATGGACCTGGCTATTGGAGTCGCTGTTGGCTCTAGCATGCAGGTTGCCCTCTTCCTTATCCCCCTCCTCGTCATTATCGGCTGGGGAATGGGCGAGGAGAAGATGAACCTCAGCTTCGATATCTTCCAGGTTGCCGTTATGTTTGTAGCTGTTCTCCTCACCAACTATCTGATTGCCGATGGCAAAAGCCATTGGCTTGAGGGATTCTTGCTAATTTGCCTCTATGCAATCATTGCCGTTTGCTCTTGGTGTAAGTTATGAATCGACATACCAAGATGACGCCAATCGCTAATTCGCTTTACAGGGTACACTGGCTAAATGACCGATATTCGCGGCTGCGTAATATGTTTTTATTTACTGTCCCTTCTCATTTAGAATCTCCCTTTATCACTTGTAGTTTACCAGGTTACCCGAGTACATATTTCACCCACAGGGCTTTCTCACGTACATACATCTCACTCAGTCGTTTTTTTCTTCTGGATTTCTTTCACATCAAGCATCGAGGCAAAAATCAGAACTGGAGAATGGCGAACGGTTAATTTGCAAATTTTCTTAGAATATTGTTCTGGCCCATTTGTTTCAAACCTAATGCCCTGACCGTTGGAAAAAAATACGATTTAGGATGAAAGAGGATTAGATTTTCCTCTACCCTTTGGCCATTACTAACTATCGCACTATGCACTATATAAAGAAACGAATGGCTTAACTTCTCGCGTCATCTCATGCTCATATCCACAAGTGAAAATCAATATACAATATAAGTAGGTACTTGCTAAATCGTCAAGCCCTTGTCGTCTCTTCCGAAAGACGAATTCATCCAAAAGAACGGGTTGCCACATCATCGCCCGCTTAGACCCGAGCCCATGTCGTATTGCACACTGCCCCTTCGCAGAAAGGACATGGGGCTATTAAGCCTCTTGGTCGAGCCTCCATCACTACCGGGTCCTGAATTCCCCCCGAGCACTCCCGGCGGGAGACCTAACGACGGGATGCTGGCTTCGGGGACAGCCTCTAGTATGCTAGGCACTATGGCCGTGGCTGGAGTCCCTTGGATTCCTTGGCCTTTCTCCAGGGCTTCCCGATAAAAGGTCTCGAGGCCGGCGGCATCTTGGCAGAATTGATGAATCTCGGCCTTGAGAAGCTCCGGGTGGGGTAGAGCGAGCGTTGATGTTCTTGTGTTGTCTAGAGGTTTAAGCGCTGGGGACTGGTAGAAGTAGGACGGCTTGAGGAGCGGGGAAGAGAGGGGCCCGGGGGAAGACGAGTCAGATGGCGGAATGCCCCATGAGGCATATGACATGCGGCCAGGGCGGTCCATAAGCTGCGGGGGCGGGTCGGCCGAAGTGGCCGCATTAGTGAGACCGCGCATGTCCTTGTCGCGCGGGTTGCTGGGCCGGTGCGTATAGAGGCGGTTGGCCAGGAGGAGGAATTCGCCTTCGTCGGTGATTTGGGCTATGAGGCCGCCAGAACGGTGAATGTATTGGGTGTACTTGAAGTCGGGCTTCCCCCACGAATACAAGACGTCTACGTTGGAGGAGTAGCTGGAAGCCGCCTCGATATCTAGGACAAAGTCAAAGCGTTTGAGGATGGCTACTTGGTAAAAATGCTTGCTCGGTGCTGTGCGCGGGCCGAGCGAATTGGGATCAATGTAAGTGTCGGGCTTTTGCTCAGGAGGTAGTACGGCGAGCTTGAGCTTAAAAGGTGTGCGGAAAGGGTTCGTATCGGTGATGGCGCATGCCTCCTTGATTGGCACCTCAACGAGTCGAAGACCATACTGGGCAGCCTCGCGCGCCCAAGCCTCAACGGCGTCTTCAACTAGCTTTGCTGTGATGTTCATCCAGTCGATCTTGATATGGAAGCAGTTATCTGGATTGTAAAGGCGGTCGTAATGTAAGTCGATACGTTCTGGTCTGTATGATCGCTTCCGATGGTCCACGTCATATTTGATGACTCTGCTCAACAGCACCCTGGGCCTTTTACCATTGTGAAGAGGCATGGTAGGGGTAGTTGAAGTCGATGCCGGCGAGTCTCCCTCGCTGACTGAAGTAGGACGTCCGAGAGTTCGAGGTGAGTCCCTATTGGCGGCCTCAAGCACAGGTGTTACGGGAACGGCGGTCCGTCGCGAGTTGAACCAACCTGGGTGCGGTTTGGAAAACTCGTTGGCAATCTGGTAGAAATAGTTTCCATCGCGGAACTGATGTCTCTTTTCGACATGGATGAATAAGCCCTTTTCCTTTTCGTTTTTGGTCGTGCCATTTCTGTCGTCCGATATCATGAGGGCGTTACCAAAGGCCTCCGCGTCTTCACGTGTATCAAGGTCTTCAAAATTATCCAGTAACCAGGTTGTCATCTCGGAACCAATAAAGCACAGGTGATGAAGCCTAAGGTGCCATCGTCGATGCTGCAGTCGCACCCCGCCGTTCTCTACGGGTTGTTGCATTGCGTCAGCCAATGCTGCTAGGTTCAGATTGGCCTTTTTGAACCGTTCTTTGCTCGACACAAGGCCCTTGCGAACGGGGCCTTCGAGACCTTCAACAAGAGGTAGCGTTTCAACCTCAGCCGCAATAACCATAGATGGATCCTCAGTCTTGTACACAATGTCCAGAGGGTTAGGATCTTGACGGCGGCGATGACCTATTGAGTGGTACCGTCTCTCCGAAGGAGGAATATAGCGGTGTCTTTGCCATGATTGAGCCAGGCGTTTGATTCCTTCAATGCGAACTTCTTCTGGATTATCCCCACTTGAATTTCGTGGCAGAGGCGAATTTGAAATAATGGGAATAAGCACAAACCGTGCCCGCCAGAATCTTAAGCTTTCCATCATCTCATCATGGTGGCCCGCCAAGTATGAATCGATGGTATTCCAATTGCGATCTTGCCGAACATTGAAAATGTCAATCTCCCGCGCTTCATAAGAATCATCCAATAGAGTGCGGATGGCTGGCTTGTAGATTGGCGAGAAACCCTGCGATGAGAATGAAGTATCTGTCGGCTTTCTCATGAAGATGTTCACTTCTACCTCGGTGTCATTTACACATGACAGCTGGTGAATAGTGTTCCCTACCGACATGAAAATGCTGGTCCCGTCTTCCAGTGTTTGGTTGCGAGAAAAGATGTCGCCGACTTTGATAAGCTTTTGTCCCAAGGCTCTTGCGACAGCCGGTCCAACTACAACTTGGAAACCCTGCGAAAACCGTAAACTGATCAACTCCTGCATGAACTGCTGTCGTGTTTTAGGCTCCTCAGCAAGCTCATCATCCAAATTCTGGTCTATAGTGTAGGGGTGTCTTTGGTATTCCGTGTCAAATTGTGTCTTCGAAGGAAAGTACTCGGTTGTCAAAGGTACCGATGCAGGGCAACAGAGAGCCTTCCACTTTTGGACCTTCATTTGGGTAGTCTGGGGAAATACGTGCTGCCACCTACTGTAGAGAATTGTGTCATCGATTAGGTGATTCTCCGGGTTGGATGGATTTAACAGAGTCAGCCATGGAGTGATAGCCGTGGTCGGAGATAAGGTTGTTGGAAGCTCAGTCACAACGCCAGCACGTAGCTTGTTTGTGTATACCTTCTGAGCGTCATCTGCCCGGAGCGCATTTGAGTATCGCTGGTCTCGGTCCTCGGGATATCGTTCATGGCGTGTGCTAAATGGCGACGGAACCATCGATGCATTCCGTAGCTGTAACGCGGCAACGTCACGATTAGAGCTATTTCTTTTCAGAATAGGGATGCTCGGGGTTGTTGGAACCCCTTCGATAATAGGTTCGGGAGCACCCAGGCGGTTCTTGCGTGCGGATAATGTTGATGACTGGCTTGCGATCGTTTGGGGAGAGCTAGGTCGAATTTCAGGGTGCATCCGGGGAGTGGATGGCGCTCTTGGGTTTGCAGGAGATACAGCAGAGGCGTTAACCGTCTCTGCTTTGATTTCTGCAACTGCTACCTTGGGTGCCGCGATCCCAAAGCCACGCTGACCAAGGCTGATTTGTCTCATCAATTTGGGTTGCTTTGGTGTTGATGTAGAAGTTCTAGAGAGTTTAGGAGGCGCGTCAGCGGTCTTTCTCATGATTTGTGGTTTGTCCACATCGGTTATATTCATGGACAACTTTCTTGAAGAAGGCCCTATAATCCCGGCCTTCTTCTCAGGAAGTGATGTTCCGTATAGACCAGAGTCCTCGGCCAGTTGTCTTCGAGTAAACTCATCTAGGTCTTTGGCGTGCCGTGAAGAGTGATGATGATGACGTCGAGTGCTAGAGATTCGAGATTTAGAGTCATCGAATTCTTGCAATTGTTTCCAAATGGACTTTTCCCCTGGTCTCGCCAGCCTGTCAGGCAAAGGCCGTCCAAATCCTTGAATGGGATCGAAAAGCACCTCTGGGGCACGGCTACTGGGAATGTATACGACGTCGTTGATATTACTAAGGCGATTCTTCTGTGACGGAGGTTGCTCACTTAGGTTAGAAGGATAATATTGATCAGCCTGCAGCGGAGTCGTTTCAATCTCGTTGGTCTCCAGAAGACTCCTCATCTGCAAGTCATACATTCTGCATCGAATGTTGAAATCCTTTTCATCATCCTGTTGGACTTTGTTGGATACTGATAAGGCGATACCATGGTATGATAGCGCTTCGTCGTCGGTGCCGGTCCAATAAGATACGTGGAGCCACTGCGGAAGGGCGTAGCACCATTCATCGCTTTTAGACACTGGAGGGTGAATGTCTCCTCTACGAGTCAAACTATTCCCCTTCGATGGAGAGTATGATTCTGCCATTGACTGGTAGCTGCCGATGACAGGCGTGGGGTGATTTGGTGTGCTATCACGGCTTTGAAATGACCTTGACAGACCAGAGTGGTGTGGGGTATGTTGAGGATGGTTGCGATCATCTGAATATTGGGGGTTGCGGTATTTGAACAGTGGCACTGAGTGAAGCGGCATTTTGGGTAGACAAATCAAGTCGATACCAATTCCGTTTCCTACCAAAGCTTCGGTAGTCCTCCTCAAAGTCTCATAGTCGACTTCAAAGACGCCTGATCCAGGACTAATCACAGTGATGGATATACCAGTTCTGGTCAAATCTCTGTCAATATGGTCGTGTGCGAACTGTGAGGATGCCAAATTGATGGCCTCCAGAACGTTGCCGTACATCGAAAGTGTAGACTCGGCTTTTATTCTGTTTGTAGGTGTATCTGTTTGCGCTTGATCCCCATCTCGTTGGGCCGAGGAGAATAATTTATGATGGTGAAGACTGATATCTCTCCGGAAGAAGTTGAATTCTTTCTTTAATTGATGCAAAATTGTTGTCCACTCTCCGCTGCTCATCTCGCTGACAACAACCCGATAAAAGTCTTTGAATGGCCGTCGGAGCCCTGAAGGTTGGATGCCCGTGTAGTAGTCATTTTCCAAGGTATCGAACTCTGTTGACAAGCCCGTATCGTATTCGACTCGAGCAAAAAGTACAATACTAACGAGGTGTTTTGCCTTGAGCTTTGCCCAACGCTTGAACAGAGCTGGAAGAAACCCGTTGACGACTTTGTTAAACATGATTTCACCCGAGCTTTCTGAGTCGAACCCCCACATTTCACGAGACATTTGAATGAAGAGAACGTATCTGGCTGACTCGCTTCGGAAAATAGGCCTTGTGTCACGGGAAAAGAATGCCGAGTGCACTTTGGAGCCATTGGCATAGATGGCAGTGACCTGGGCTTTAATAGTCCCCATGAATAAGATGGATTGGCCTTTGTAGACCGTTCTTTCTGTCAACTCCCCAACAGTCATCCTCCATATGTCCGCCCTAGATAGGTATTGGTCTTTGAAAGACAACTCCACATGGGAAGCCTTTCTGACCGGGTTATCTTTATTCACCTGTGAAAAGGTTAACATAGTTTCAAGTTGGGGCCCGAGTCAGGATCGTACCATTGTTAAGAGGACCTGTGAACCCTTCTTCATCCCGAATGCATCTGCAATATGCTTCACCACATAAACTTCTACATCAGGCTGACGCGCCTTCATTTCTTGGGGCATATCCTTGGCAAGAAACACATAGCTGTTACCGGCGCCATCATCGTTGGTTTGATTGGCAGCTGAGTTCTTAGAATCGCCACTCTGATTCTGACCCTGCTTGCTGCCAGAGCCATGACTAGCCAGCGTTTTCTTCGAGTCGTCCTTAACCGTCGTGATGCACATCAAGGTGCCGGGCTTCACATCTTCTCCTACGAGGTCCAGGTTGAGCAACACCTCGTCCTTGGAGTACCCCTCGTTCACGGCGACCGTGCACTGGCGCTCCAGCTTTGTCCGCTTCTCTTCCTTGACAGTGGAGTGGGAATGAACCGAAGCACTGGCCGGGGAAGAGGGGACTTCGGCGGGGATGCGCTCTAAGCTTGACTTGCTGAATTGCCGTAGATGCGACCAGTGCGGACCCTTGCGCGGGACCAGATTCTTTGCGACGCCATTTCGGGACATGGGAGCTCGATTGTCGATTGCTACTGCGGTGGATTCGACGAGGGATGATGCAATCTCATGGATCGCATGGTGGTCGCGGAGGCTTTTTGAGAAAAATCAGTCCTGGGCCAAAATGAGTTGATGAGAAATGCCGATTATTGTACAAGCAGTCGTGACCTCTACACGACATATGCGATCAGGCCTGGTGCTGTGAGGTTGGGAAGGCGCGGCAGAATGGAGCCTGTTGCTCACCGCCTTCCAAATCCATCCACTTTTTGGTCCATACCATCCATGTCTCATCTGGCCATGAGACGCTTAATTACTGACTTGTTTGATGGTTGGATTGACAGAAAAAGTGTACAGTGTCCGTTGTTGCCCTCTAAAAGACGAATCTAAGTCTCGCTAGATAACTAGATTATGGAAAATCTGCGACTTAGCACATATAGATCCTTCCCAAGTCTTGTCACGGTTCACATACTAGGGTATTTCTCACTGACACGAAGATGGCGTTAAAATCTACCATCCCTCAATGCCTTTGAATGATGAAATTGGCCAGGTTCTGGAGAGCCCAGACTAACTTTATCCCATTGATTGTGGCTGGACGCATGTAACATTAATCACCGACATCTTACTGTCACAAGCCCGCAGCTGATGTCCAAATATCACGCTCCATATTCGTGTTGGATCAATTCGTACTACCACAAAAGCACACACGGTTCCAGTCGTTCAATCACATGTGTGATTTTAATGCGTCAGTAATATTAGAATAAATATGTGCAAGAAAAACAAAATTCACTTACAATCTCACTTCCTGCTACTGACGTACGGTTTGGAGGTGTGCTCGTCATTATGAGCCATTCTCGCCACAACAGCTAATAACCAACTTGAATATAAAGGGAATTTTATAAAAAAGACCGATCATGTCCAGAAGTGGGTTCCGATGATTGCGTCTTGTCAATTTTGTTACATCAGTGACACGCAAGGCCGGCAAGTGTGGGTAGCAAACCGGCAACATTGAACTGGTGACATGTCATACAAGGAATTATTGAAAATAGAGATTGCCTACAGATATCCAAAGTTTAACGAATTCTAATAAACTATGGTCTTGAAAAAAAATACTTGATACGACCATGGTCCACCTCGTCAGTGCTTTCTCACGAAGACCATGACAAGAACGTGCTGGTTTGACATTTGAGCGCTTAATCCACTGTTTTGCTTTGCGAATCGTTTGGAACTGATATTCGGGGACATAAATTACAGTATTTATTGAGATCGGAGCTATTAAGCTAGCCCTCAATTCTGGGACCAACAGAGTCGCCTGTGTAGTCAAGCCTGATCAACTTATCACCCATAGCTATCCGTTGATATCAGCAAGGTGCCGATGTATCAGCTCACCAGAAAGCAACGCCTCACTTTGGCTATCGGAGTTTCGTTCTCCTTTTTTATCACGGAACTCATAGGTTCGTATTTGTTGACCCCAAAAGCGCGTCGCTGGATATGCATTGACGATTTGCCTTTAGTTGGTTTTCTGACAAGATCGTTTGCTCTCGTAGCAGATGCATTTCACTATGTATGAGTTTTAATTAAATTCCAGGCAGTTTCTAACGGAATATAGTTCAGCGATTTTATCGGGCTCATTGTCGCGTTGGTAGCGCTAATGGTGCGTCGATTCTTGAGGTCACCTTGTCTAACAGTACGCACTAACATAGGGAGATAGATGTCAGAAAAGTCTAAGCCAGCACCCCAAGAGTATACTTTCGGATGGCAAAGAGCCACTCTCCTAGGATCCTTCTTCAATGGAGTGTTCCTCTTCGCACTGGGAGTCAGCATCCTTCTCCAGGCAGTGGAGCGATGTATTCACCTTGATCGTGAGTGTAGCTCAAAACGGGAGGAATTCTAGATTAAAAGCTAATAAGAAATAGACATGAAAAGTCCAGGATTAGTTCTCATAATTGGGTGTGTTGGATTTGTATCAAATATTCTGGCTATGTCCTTTCTTCATGGTACTTCATCAATCTTCCTCAGAAGTGAATCGACGCTGGGTTAATAACAGGATAGAACATGACCACAATCATGGACACGACTATGAACATGGCTTTAAAACAAACAAAAAACCTCGCAATGCTTTTCGCAGTACTCAAAATGCTAGCAATAGGGATAAATATGCCACGGTTAACATTCCGATGGCTCACCATACATCAGTGAGTTATCGCGCGAGATATATGAAGTGTTTACACTCCCGTATGCTAACCATATGTTTTTAGGAAACGGCTAGTCATTGTGAACATAAACACACTCTAGCTGCACTGAAACCTCCTGGTCGAGACTTGGGCATGATTGGAGTCTTCCTTCATGTCATGGGAGACGCCATCAACAATATCGGGGTTATCATTGCAGCGGCGATCATTTGGAAGTCAAAGGGAGAGAGTCGTTATTACGCTGATCCAGCGGTCGGCGTATTTATCTCTATTATGATTCTCCTCTCGTCTTTCCCACTGGTAAGGACCAGTGGGGTTATCCTGTTGCAAATTGCACCTGGTGGAATCGAATTGAAAGACGTCAAGCATGATATTGAAATGGTGAGACTGTACCTCTAGGGAGCGTGCAAATAAGAGTCTGGAAACTGATACAATTAGATCCCCGGGATCAAGTCTGTTCATGAGCTTCACATCTGGCGATTGGATCAACGGAAATCTATCGCGTCTGCCCATATCGTAGTTGACGACAGCACTGTCAAAAGCTTTTTAGAAAAGGCAAAGATCATCATGGAGTGTCTTCACGCCTACGGTATTCACTCTGCGACACTACAGCCGGAAATTTCTCCGGTAGACCCCACGAAGATCATTGCCACAGTAGTAGGCAATGGATCAAACTTGGACAGTTACAGGCCCGGAGAGCGGGAACAATGCCAGTTGGTCTGTGGCCGTCTGTGCGATGCAATGAGGTGCTGCACACATACTCACGGAGAGTGATCGGCTTTTCGACAATGTTGTTGCCTGAAGTTTAGGGATGTAATGGCGGCGGGGGAAGAGGGGTTTTGGGGGCTACTCGGTGTTGGTTGGGTTCGATGTCAAATCAGACCCTACAGCGTTGATAGTATGTAGCCGCTCACCGGCATATCCCCGCAAGATACGAGGAGAGAATGACCCTGAACTCAGCCTGTGAAATTCCGACCATGAAACCTTCCCAAAGTGGTGGGGGATTTGCTATTCCATCCTGAGACTCGCAGTAATATTTGAATAAGCTTTGAAGTCAACGGATGGAGCTGGTGGGGATGTAACCCATGCATTTTGGTATAGGGCTCCTTTTCCTATGTGCCTCAACCGAGGACAAGCTATGTTGCGATCCAAACGGCCTATGTCGCCCTGGCACCATACACTAAAACAGCGAAGGCAAGTGAACCTTGGCATCAACTATGGCCAGCCTCATTTTGGGACATGCGGAAATGGGCCCATTCTGCTGGGACCAAGAAGGCACAGCAGACTGCTAACCTTAAAGCGGCAAGTCAACGAGCCATGCGCCTGGAGATCTCAGGGCCGGCGATCACCCGAGGGGGTTTGCTCTTGGCCAGTAACGAGATCAAGCTTGGGCCCTGGATGATTCGCGTTACATTGAGTCGGTTGACGGAAGGCTCTGGTATGGGATGGAACCCGACGCCATCTCTTAGCTGGAGTCAATGGGCTTCAGGGAAGTCGGGCTCGACGAGACGAGACGGCTGAGGGACGGGCCGCTCGCGGTTAGTTCAATAGTCGAGGGAATTATGTACGTGCCTGGGACTTGAAACGGGAGGGCTCGCGGCGCTGGCATGTTAAATTGAGGAGGATATCTAAGGTATTGCGCGAAAAGAGAGAAGACGAGGTTGCCGGAATAGTTATTGCCGCCGAACCCGCGGAATGATTGGGCACTACCGCAATCAGCGAACCCCTCCCCCACGCCTTAGAGCACTTGTCATTGTGAGAGGCTGTCGAGGTTCAACCGCGCCTCTTGGCAACTTCCAGGGTAGTGCGTGGTTAGTCGCCGAATGTCCCGTTGCGAAAAGGCAGCGCGGGCACGCTAGAGCGCCAAATGGAGCCTTTAAGCATATTAGGTAGGTACGGAATCCAGGCCGAACCCAGGACTCAGCAAGCCCTAATTCGTGAGCTGAACGCAATCTCAGTCCCAAGCAGTCGGAGGAGGCCAACATCACCGACATAACAGGGGTGCTAGTGTCGGGCGGCATATTGGGGAGAATATGACATGTAACAGAGGCCAGGATGAGGAGCTCATGCGACTGCTCCACGCGCGTGATGACTGGGGTGGCTCATTTCCAAGCAACACCAGAGGTCCAGCAGCTTGATACGGCTAGAGGGTGGTTTTGCTTGGTCGATTCGTTCAACTGTGGAGCGGTGAATGTGATTGAGCATGACATGAAGCTGGCAGTTGCCCTAGATCTACCCCAGCTCTAGAACACGTGATGGACGCCACGAGCAATTGTGGAAAGTCAGGCCCGGGAGCATAGACATGAAATGTTGATTCGGGGTCCTTGCTGAGCTCCGCGATGGTTGTTAGGAGCTAGCTACCCGTCTAGTCGCCAAAGGGCCCTGCGTACTATGTAGTAAAAAAAAAATCTCAAAAAAATCTGTTCTGTTTGGCCCGTAGATGTTGCCTGTGCGGTTGCTACAAGGAAGATGGATGCTGGGACGTGGTGGCTGGTTTATGTTGGCTCTGATTTCACACCCTTCTCCCTTGCACATGCGCAGATTGCATGTGGCATAGAACTGCAGGACTGCAGGACTGTACAACCAGCATGATCTAAAAGACTCAGCGGCAGAGAAATTCATAATGCCCGGGTCGGAATTTGTAGCTAGGCTCGTTTGCAATCTGCTGTAGTCGCTTTGCCATCAACTACCTGAAGCAGATGCGGACCGGAATGCAGCCGGTTTGTGGCTTGTCTACAGCGCTGCAGCCGCGCACAGGCTGAGGGAGAGATGTGGGCGGGCGAGCTAGAGCAAGGTAAACTGATTGTGGACACATGGCCCACGGAACATGGCACAGGAGGGTGCATTGATGAAAAAGAGTTGATGCGATGTGATGTGGCGTTGTCATCATCATCTATATACTCCCTATATATGTATCGAGGCCCTCAGCGAGGCCCACCAACTACATGATTCCGTTCAGCTAGGACGGAAGAAGCACATGAGAACGAGAGGACGGACTTAGGCGCGAAAACCAGGGCTGCAGCCAACCAACCTGTTAAACGGGCGGCCGAGATAGCCAATCATCCAGTAATTGGCAAAATGATCATCATGATTGCGGACATTTTCCCCGTGCTGAGACATCGTCCGTCAAGCCTAGCCTGATCGATTCGGCCGACGGCTGTGTGGGATAAAGATCGGCAAACCAAGCCGGTTAACCACAGAATACTTAAGAAACTGGCGGCAAATCTACGCTCCGATACGGGGCACTGATGATCGAGGGCTTCATTGACTGGTGGACGGAGGCCTGAGGTACCTGCAGATCACTAACGGAGCGAGGCGAGGTAAAGCGAGAAAGCCATCTGTGCGAATGGTTTTTTTTTTAATCGCGGGGTACCCGTACGTCGTGGTGTACTATACATGGTCTGTGGGTATAAACCGACCAAAAGAGAGAGAAAAGCTATCCCCACAAGCGTGTCAACATGGGATGGTTTAGACGATCTTTTACGCGTTGGAGAGATATCCACTAACTTGGGTTACTGAGAGCAGTGGCTTGTCTTAGAACAAAAGTCACTTGAAGCGAGGACCCAGTTTGGAGGAGAATCCCGAAGACGGGCTCTAAACTTGGATTAGCGAGTGGGCCATTTTGCGGAGGCAAATGATTTGACCAAACAGATGACGGACGTTGTGGCGAGCATGCGAGTGGGAAGGCAAGGCTAGTTAATGGGCCCACATGAGCAATATCCTTGTGCCATCGGGCCAGGGATTCAATATCCATGGCTTATGTAACGTCTTGGACAGGGTCAAGGTCGAAGAAACCCTCGCTTCGTCCCCAAAGAAGAGGCGGAAATTTGAAAGCCGGGTGCCTCAAGCACAGCAGTTATAATCCCCCCGTTCATAGTAGAGCCAAATAACTGGACGTGGAGACTGGGGGACTGATGTCAAAACAGCGTACATTCATTGACCAGCACAGATTAATGGAAACTTGCAAACACAAATATAATCTCAGACGTGGGACAAACGGCAGGTAAAAAAGAATGACTACCATGCCGAATCCATACTTTTTGAGATGTTAACATCTTGGCCGACATTCCGAATTTGAGTTATTATTATCATAATTTGTTTACAATCTCAGGTTTGTCATTGTTATGGCTTGAGTGGCCCATGTGACAGTGACAAACGCCAAGTGCTTCTTGACAAGTCTTGGACCCTGTTTCTCCATTAGCAACAAATTAGTCTCTGACATGTACATTGTATGAGCTGCATGTGGAGAATGTGCGAGAAGCGTTCCCGAGTTCCGGGTCTAATTGCCAATGACAAATGCTATTCTTTATACGGACGCCGCGGTAATAAGGTTGGGGCTCTTTTTCCGGTTATGCCTCGGGCGCCGTTGGGCTTAACTCGGAGTTCCAGGGGCCACGATTCAAGTCGAATGCGATTACGTACAATACGGCGGCACTTGTGGTGTTCCTCAAGCACTGAAAATGATCTGAAGGACTTTTTGCTTTCAACGGCACTTGCCAGCATCGAACTTGTGGGTATGGTGGACCCTCGGATGACGGTTGACCTACAGATTCGAGGTAGCACATACAAGCGCATGCACGCACACTGATACACGCTCTCACACTCTCACATACATGGGTATGTAGGTGGCGGTGCTCGCCGAGTGATTCATGCTCTGCATCGCGAAGCTTGGTGACGGATGGGCTGTCTACAACGTTGCTATCTTCGTACAGTAGCGTCATCTGCGCGCTTCCCCTTGGACCACTCAGGACAGAAGCCGCCCAGTAGGTAGCGAACAAATGAGGCTTGGGGTGGCCGGGATTCATCGAAAAAAAGCAAGTGATGGTGGATTGGTGGGCAAATGCCATGCTGCAGCGACTGGGATGCGGGAGACGAACGGCGATTGGGCGTCACTGCTAATCTAGACGATTGATGCCCTACGGGGGACTCACAGATGTGGTGCAACAAGTTAAAGCGGACACCTACTCGGTGCTAATTTGCATGTCGAGAACCACGGATCGGAGATCACGAGTACGAGGAGAGGTATCCGTAATCTAGACCCCGACCATGGCTCCAACCAAATCCAAGGCCGAGTCGAGGTCGAGATCCAGGTCTGGGTAGACAGCGCCTGAAGTGCACCCTCGGGCGGCATCATTTACCCGGACCACTTCTCTCTTAGGTCCCTTCAATTCTCACTTGCCGATGGACGTGTAGTCTTGGCACATCTAACCTGAGCTGGCTTGGCGCTGGTGGGAGCTCATAGTCATCCCAGGGCCGGCCTGGGTGAGTGGTTGTGAGGCTGCTCTTTGCAGCTCCACTATGATGATGGAGGGCCCATTTCTAGCCTGCGCCCTTGCGCCCAAGTCGACGATCCAGCAGCACCGGTAGTGTCTGTGTGAGCATGGAAGTCAGAGGCCCGGAAGAGTCCCAAAGGAGAGCAATCCCAGCCAGAGCCGCCGGGAAGACCCTGGTCGAGCGACGTCGCTGGGGGTGTCTTTCACCGCATTTTGGGGCCAGCCCAACATGGGGACTTGGTTTGTCCTGCTGGCCAAGGTGGTTTGCTGCTCTTTGCTCCATTGACGACGCTGAGACTTGTGGCGCTGGGTTGGGAGCTGGAAGGGGGGGAGTCAAGGTTGATTACACTTTGAGGATGCCGTCCAGCATCAAGGCTTGTGCTGTGCTTGATTTTCTTACTTTTCCTATTTCTTCCACATTTATTCTGACAGCCGACTATTTGCGCACTGGAAATACACTGTTGGGCAGGAAAACATGAGTGATCGAGGGCACGGTGCACTGTTTAGCAGGGGATGTCGTTCCCCCTAGCTTGACACCCGCCGAGTTTTTGGAATGGGACTGACCGTTGCGAGTGCCTGACCAAACACCACTGTTTCCCATCCCTCCCATTATTTTAGGCTGCGTCATAGTGATTTTTCCATGCTATGTAGTCCCCGCCTGCACGTCACTTGTGAAGCTCCTCGTCTCTTGAGTAAAGGATTGGATGGATACACCTGGATGTATCCAGCTGCTGGTCTCGGCCCCAGTTTCAGTGCCGCCCACCTACAACAGAGTAAGTGTGTCTAGCATTGTCGGCCCTCCGCCCGCACCCGCTGCATAAGCAACGACATCGATAGCAGCATCTGGAACATGCCGGCGTCATTACTGCCTGGGCGGCAACGAGGAACTGGACTGGTGTCTGCTTATTCCTCAGCCAGCACCCAGATGGGCGCAGGACCACCCTTCAAGAGGCAATGGACGAGCGAAAGATCCGGATTTCCCCTTGTCGATCATTCCCAGCCATCCCTCAGTTCAGCCAGCATCTTGTCTGTCATTGTTATCGAATTTTCCATTGCCCAAAAATGGCCGCTCAGGCCCCCCTCATGCCCCCTTCATGCCCCCCTCACGCCCCCTCAACCAGCTCCCACTGTCCACTCCACTCCTCTATTCATCCCGTCTTTCATACAACTGGACGGATTTGATAACCAAAAAGCTCACGGGGCAGAACTGCCCCATGCTCTGCATCTTCTTCTTGCCATCGTTTGTACAACTTCGGTGCCTGCTTTTCCCGAGTGGGCTAGCTTCTGTTCACAGGAATACGTATACACATACATATAATACATACCTACATACAACATACAGAGTACATACATGGCAGACCCGCAAATGCTCCTAGAGAATCTGGGACTGTTGCATTGCACGCACGCACCAACCTAGCAGCAAACCTGCACGCACTGGCGCCAACGCCACCACCCAGGACTAGACACGCGCCTCGACGATCCAGTGTAAAAAGGTACCGACCCCCTCTAAGGGACCCTGGGTTCTTTGGCTTAGCGCCTGTCCCCTCTCGTCCTCTCCGCCCGCCCGCCGCCGCCGCCGCCGCCGGTGCTTTCTTGCTGGGGGTGGGGTACTGCACCATCAACGAGGACGCTGCCCACTACGCCCACTTGCTCCTATAGGTCTAAATAGTGCATCGAGTCAATCTCCACGGGCTTGTCGACAACACGGCCGGTCCTCCACTGCCCTGCCACCCACTGACGTTGCCCACTGCCACACCCCCGAACTTGGCGCCGAACCGGCCATCTGGGTTTCCTTCAACCACCAAACACCCACCAAACACCCACCAACTGCACCACCAGCATCTCCTGGGGCGACCTCACCCACCATTCATTATCTTGACCTAAACACCAGCACCAACACCAACAAACACCTCGGGACTGGGCATCGGAATTCCTGCATGGTGTGTTTGCGCCTCGTCTCCGCCATCTCCCTTTCCTCTCTCGCCATCCCTCCCTTGCTCCAGGTCTCCGGCTTCCAAGACATATAGCCTCTGACACTGCGCTTTCTGTCTTATCTCACTCACCCGCTATCACCTCTCACCTCCCACTTCGAACAGTTCATCACCGATTAGAGTCGACCGCCCTTTCCTCTGCTACCCCTTCTGGACATCGCCCCTCCACGATAACCACGCCGTGTTGTTTCTGCCACTGTTCTCCCGCGCTCATCTTCCAGACGGCCGCCTTCAGCGATTCTTTCCCTCTTCATCGCTCTCCACACGCGACAGCTCCCAACTTTTGTGTCCCGCACGCGCCAAACCTACCTCCACGTCTCCCACGCTTCACTTTCAGGACGACCTTCTAAGCTGCAGCTGCCATCGCACCATCAAACTTACTGGTCCCGGTTGCCTGGAATTTCCTTCCCTCTTCATTGTGCCGCCATTTGAGCCTGGATTGCCGCCTCGTCCTAGTTTGCCCTTTATCGACCCCAGGCCCGTGTCGTCACCTTCACATGCCACTTGCAGAGGTTACTATGCACTTACCCCCAGCCCAAAACTCACCGGCCAGTATTCTTATGATGGCCCGCCGTCTGCATTGAGTTCAACAAGACCTATCAGCCCTCTTGCGCCGCCATCTGGCTCATTTGTGCGCCTCCGACATGCTCGGCCGGCTCTTGCACCTGGGCTCCGGCGGCACCTCCGCTGTGCCCTCTCAAACGGCAACCAAGATGTCGAGGCCCGTCTCATCCCTTGAATCTGTGCAGGAAGATATTCACACCCGCAACCTGCTTTTCCCGGATGCCCAGGCCCTTTACCAACACCGCAATGACCAGGTCTTCCCTCTATCTTCAACCCCCACTACCCCCGGCAGTTCAACCGCCAACGCCTTTGATTTCAGCGGCGATGTCGACCTAGATGTCCGCGACGTTCGTGTTATCATTATGCAGGACGCCCTTGGCCCCTCAAATGCTTCGCTCCTATTTGATAGCCACCCAGCTCCGCCAACATCACCAATCGAACGAGTCCCAGGATCCCAAGACCTCCGTAGGATCCCAACTTCGCCCCGCAAAAGTAGCCTTGGTAACATCGCTCGGCCCCTAGTTATCCAGCCTGATAGTCCTCAGCCTACCCCCCGTCAAGGTGCTTTTGATCGCCGAGCGTCGTTACAAGGTCGGAGCCAGACGCATGGGGAAACAGATACCCAACGGGCTGCACGTGAATATCGAGAGGAACTCGCAACCTTTTCAAGCTGCATCTTTGGAAACTCGGAGCTGATGTCATACAAAGGCACCTCCACCAAAGTCCACGTTGTGCCTGGCGAAACTCGACCTACCGATATCCCAGCTTCCGTTATTGGTGATGGGCGTAGTTCAATCGGCCGTTCCAGTGGCCGATCCAGCCGACTCTCACAATCCTACTCTTCTCAGGCCATTTCACCAACAACCCCATCAACTTTTCCCAACACACATTCTCGTCAGAGCGAGAAGAAGAAGGTCCTAATCACGAGGCTCTTCCCTGTCAATCTTATTGTAGATGACGCAGAAGCCGAGACTTCACCACCCGGCCGATATTCAGATGAGAATGTCGGCTTTCCATTCCCAGCAACAGGCGATGAACCAGCACCCAAGAAGAAGAAATCTCAGCCCAAGCAGCGACGCACCCCGATGTATGCCGTGGTCCTTGTTATCCAGCTTCCACCTCCACCACCTACTTCAACGCGCTTACCGGCAACACAGCCAAAGTCGTCGCATCGTGAATCTAGTTCATATAACGATCAAGAATTCTTCCCTTCATCCTTTAGCTCGGCTCGACCTTCGGGCTGGACAATGGTTGGCTCTAGCAACTATGGTGATGCCACGGAGTCCACATATTCAATCGACATGGAGGACAGAATCGATTCGCTTACCCAGCATTGGGACATCATCATGAGGACACTAACGCATCTTCAGTCCGTGGTTGAGACAATATTGGGAACGATGCTTAAACAAGTCGATCTGGCGTCACCTGGCCCATTTGCCAACTCCACTTCGTTCAACTCAAGTGTACGAGCCCCCTCATTATCTGAACGCCATGGTGGTGAACTCCCTCGCGTCAAGCCCCCCAAAAGCACTACCAAACTAGTATCGTTATTGCCCAACTGCCTGGCAGACGACAAGGAGGTGTGGGGCCAAGTGGATGCTGCAAGGCATAGAATTGTCATGGGACTGAGTGCAGCAAGGGTTGTGACTGGACAGGGCCGATGGGGAATTTGGCGTGATGAAGCACGTTGGACTTCCCGATGGGCTGGCAGCGTTGAAAGAGGGCAGTTTTTCTATAATCTTCTGACAGGGTTCCTCGCGACCCATACGGATTGGCTACAAGCCCTCTGTCCTCCATCATACCGGAGACGGCTTTATCAACAGCAGAGGAGTAGGAATGAAGAAGACTTGTCTCTGCCAGCGCGCACAGTTGTTGTATCCGAAGACAAAATGGCTGCCCGTCGGTTGATTTTTCTTCTATCCGCATTCTTGCCTGCGAACCAGAATATGCCTACGACTCGCGCACACCGACCCAGTACATCAACTTCCGTGGGGACTTATTCCAACTCCCCGCCAACGTTCGTCATACCGGTTCTGCGAGAAGAATCGCTCCGTCGAAAAATCAACCGACGAACAGGCCTTCGTCGAGCATCTCATTCCAGGACAGCGAGCCATAGCCAAAGTGTGCGTGCCTCTGCCGTCCCTTCACAACTCGCCCACCTAACAATGGATCGAAACCATGAGCGTCGTGTTTCGGATGCCGCACCAATTCGGCCCTCAAATCTTCCTATCTCTGGCAACGATCTTGTAAGCAGAAAAAGCAGTGCTGCAACCACTACAACGGTATTGCCAGAGACTACCATACCACACTTTTCCACCGTACAGCGGGTTGATAGCCATAGGAGGCCTCGTCCCAGCAGCAGTGGAAGTGTTGCTGCTGATGATTTGAAGCGATCCCTGAAACGGGGAGAAAGCAGCGGCCATTTGAGTAACACCAGCACCGATTCAAGAAGTCAGAGTTCGAGATGGGGTAGCGTCATTAGCGGACTGTGGAGCACCCGCCGGCGTGATTCTACTACTATGAGCAGCTATAGTCAGGCCGATCCGAAATCCCCTACTAAATCAGGGTTTAACAGGACAGATAAACTATCGCAAATGGTCGAAGAAGGCGTTGACGCGGAGGACATGAACGTGTCTACAACTAAGAAGACCCGTCCTTCCATGAACACCCGAGGAACTGGTACGCCGCAAGATTTTGAGAGCCGCACCCGGGAACCGTCGATACGACCTGAAAGAACGCCAGACCCTACCGGAGCATTCGAGTCCCCCGTCAAAACATCCATAAATGCAGACGACGGTGTTATTGATGTGGATATCCCTTTCCCCGATTACATGACATCATTCGAGTCAGCCATCAGCTCTCCGTCTAGTAGTGGCTATCTATCCACTCCTGGTATCCCAAACGGGCTGGATTCTTTTGAGCAAGCTTCGCGGTTGTGCGTTGACGGAGACTCTCCCCTGAATGCTGCCGGATGGCTGAACCGCTTTCATCCAGACTTTGCAGTACAGGCAATTCCCCCACAGGAGGACCTTTTGGAACAGGTCAAGGCATCTCTCAAGGCCGAACCAACGCCAGCCCCTCTCAACCCACTGAACGGTGATCTTAGTGAGCGATGGGTCGACGTTAGCTGCGCGATGATTGCCGATACCACCACCAACTTAATCACCCGCATCCGATACCGTCGACTGTTGAAGCCAAAGTCTCCCACTACAGATCGTCCGTCATCCGGGCAAGCTGGACCATCCAGCTCCCATGGCGGCACCGTATTGACACCGTCCATTTTGCCGTATGAGACACAGCTTGATGAAGATTGGATCGAGGACCAGATCATTCAACCAGATGAGGCTCTTACTGAAGCAGTAGAAAAGATCATAAGCCTCACACAAGACACAAGCAAAGATCATTCGCTGGCTTCTTCACAAACTCATAGCGAAGTTCGCATGAGTACCGAGGCCGTAGAGCCGGTGTCTGTGACGGCACCAGAACCACCAGTGTTGCCACAAACACCCCTCGAAGTGCCTCGAATGCAATGCAAGTCTGTCGTGCTCTCTGCTCTAGAGGATAACATTCGCGAGGCCATTGATCTTCGAGAGAGGGGTGAACAGGGAACAAACGGTCACTCGAGGAGCCACCGGGCTCAACAAAACTTATTAGAAGAAGCGATTAATTGCTGGTTGGACAACCTAGATGCGACCGACTCTTAAACGGCTCATGGGCAAACGATTACCTATGAACTACTGCATTGACGACTATCATGATTTATCTCTTATTTTTATCCTTCTTTTTTGTTGCTAACCGGACACTCCCACTCTGGAGTGATTTATCCACCAATGTACCAATACTTATTTTGCCGTCAAAGACTATCGAATGATACCCAGTGCGATGTGCACGCACACAATATTTGGAAGTGGCTTTGACTTCGTGCGTTAAAGGGCAAGCGACTAACTCTGGTTCATATCGCATCTTGCCATATTTCATAGTTTTCTCTCACTTTCTCTGTCCTAGTTTGTTTGGGGGGTTTTTTTTTTTTTTTGACAATTAATGTCGAATTGTTTGGCATTAAACTCTACCTAAAGCCTCTGTGTTTGGAGACGTCTTCCAGGAGCTTCCTGGTGAAGCGGCCTAACTTTGTAGGCTGGTGCTACACGCGACAGAAGGGAAGCCCCAGTATTACAGAAACTAATAGACATGAAATCTAAAAACTAGTACTCTGAGTGTGCCCCTTTACCGTGGAGAATGATGTTTATCTCTATCCCAGTTATTGTTTCTCAATATCAAAGTGAGCCTGTAGAATGCAGGAGGCTCTAAGTTTCTGATATTTAACAAGATGGCTTGTGAGTGAAATTCTAGCCTTTGATAAGTCCAATGACGTAGCAGACCCGAGCGATCGGGATAGATGCATCTTCCCGGCATCTTGCATCTTGAACCATATCGGGCGAGCATAGTATTAGCCTTGATGGAGCGTGGGGGTCGCGGCGCACACCACTTTCACCAACGTCAAGTGTATTTATGTGAAAAGATCCGGCACCAAATCATTTCTATTGCTTTGCAAGCCATTACTATATAACTCCCTCTCCCGCTTCCACTCCCCCAATCTACTTTCTTCTTGTCGGCCGAGCATTTTTGGCTTTCCGTTGCTCCTTTTCCTTTCTCGCCTTACGGATATCCTCGGCACCCTTGAGTTCCTTCTTGCTGCCCATACCGTCCTTGAAGCGGCCCACACGCTTCTCGCGAGCCTCAGCGACGCGCTTCTTGCGAGTGTGGTAGTCGTCGCGGAACTTGTCGGCCTCCTTGGGTGCTTTCTCCTGGTTGTGATTGTAACGAACGCCCGAGGGCAGCTGAGCACCGGTATTGGGCTTCTCTGACTCGCCAACGTGTGGGAGTTTGCCCATGCGGTTGGCGCGCTTCCACCTGTCGAATCGCCCGCTCTGGAAGCTGGCAGCAATCTTGACACCACTCTCTCCGCGGATCAACCTGGCACCCTTGGAGCCGTCCTCGTCATTTTCCCGAGAGACATACTTCTTCGACTTCTTATCCCAACGCATCTTGGAGCGAGTCGGAAGACCAAAAGCCTTTGCGGTCTCGTCGTTGGTCAGCTCCATCGTCACGTCTCGAGCGGCTTCCACAAAACTAGTGCCTCCACCAGAATGAACACCGTAGCCACGCTCCTCTGCAGCATTCATCGTGCGGGGTGTGTAAGACATGAACACTTCAGAGTCTTGCCAGTTGGTTTGTCCCTTCTTGGAGTTGCCCGTATTTGAGACTGTCACCTCCAAGTCATCGTCCCCGTCATTATCGGAGTTGTAAACTTGTGGCTCGCCCATGTCGTCGTCATCGGAATCGGAATCGACATCTATATTTCCATTCGGTGCGTCGTCAATGCCGTCAAAATCTTCCTCGTCGGCTTCGTCGGCTTTTTGTTGCCTCTTCGGGGTAATCCTCTTTCGTATCTGTTTCATCATCTCGGCGGCTCCTGCCGAAGATCCCTTATCTTTATGACCAACTTCAAAGATAGTTTCCTGTGGTCTAAAGCCACTAATCCTCGCCAGCATATCCGCGCGGGCTTGTTCCATCCCATCTACATCCTCCCCGAAAAGGGGATGAAGTTGTGTCCAAGGTTGCGATGCCACCAGCTCGCGAGATCTCTTCGCGCTCTGGCTTGCAGCTGAGTTTCTGCTCTTCAAATACAATTTTTCTGCCTTTACTGCAACGCTTCTTAGGGAGGCGAGGTCGGTGCTTTCTTCGAGGGTTTTATTGAACCATTCCACATTCGTCTCGACGGAATCTCGCTTTAACGCCCCCACAACCACATCATTCGCATACGATGGGTTGGTACTCTCTTGGCCAATGACAAGCTTCTTTCCAAGAAATAGTTGCAGGTCGAGAAGGTAGGGTGCGTCCCTGTCTCTAACGAGACTGTAACTCCAACCTCGTTGTCCAGCACGAGCTGTTCGGCCAACACGGTGCACGAACACCTTGGGTTGCGAGGGAAAGTCGTAGTTGATAACATTGGCTAGAACAGGAATATCAATACCTCGTGCTGCAACATCTGTAACCACGAGGATGTTTGTCATCCCTCTTCTGAAGTTCTCGACCTGGATTCGTCGTGCAGTTTGGTCGAGAGAGCCATAGACATAAGAAACGGAGAATCCTGCCAATATAAGCAGGTTGGCCAAGTACTCGACATGATGTTTTGTCGCCGCAAATATAATTGTTGAGTGCTCAGTTGGCTTGCCACCCGGGCCGTCGGCACCTCGCTTTCTCTTCTTTGAGCTCTTGTCCTCACCCTGTTCTTTTCCGCCCTCGGGGGATCCCATGGGCATCTTAATAACATCATAGAGAAGGTGTAACAAGGATCCCTCCTTCTCGCCACCCTTGACGGAGAAAAATGAACTCTCCAAGTCGGGGGAAACCTTGGTTTCGGCATCGAGACGCACCAAGCTGGGATCTTGGAGACCCGCTCGTGCGAATTCGACCAAAGATGCGGGCAGCGTCGCGGAAAAGAGCAAGGTTTGCCTAGAAGGGGGTAAAGCGTAAAGAATCTCCGTCAGTTGCTCCGCAAAACCCATTTCAAACAGTCGGTCAGCTTCATCAAAGACCACATATTGAACAGACGAAAGATCGAGTGACATTTCGACTTTCAGATGTAAAAATCGACCAGGTGTTGCGATAACGATGTCTGGGTTGGCAGCCATGTAACCAAATTGTTCCTCCAGGCTATCACCACCAACCAGCAAGACTGCCTTCAAATCGGTCCCGCGACCCAGCTCCTTGACGACTTTGAGAGTCTGAATCGCAAGTTCTCGAGAGGGCGAGAGAATGAGTGCTCGCATTCCAAATCGAGCGCTATGGGCGCGAAGTCGCTCAATCATAGGAATCACGAAAGCAGCCGTTTTACCAGAACCAGTTCGCGCCATTCCTACTACATCTTTTCGATCGAGAACCAACGGGATCGTCTTTCGTTGAATTGGAGTAGGTACCGAGAAGCCTTTTCGTGTGATGGCTTTGAGAAGGTTGCTGCTGAGACCTGGATTGAGAGTTAGCAGTGGACCATTGCTAGCTTTATGGACTTACCCATTGCTTGGAAACCGCCACCCTTCTTGACCGTCTTTCCCTTCAAATTGGAGGCTTTCCTGAACGAGGCTGCCTGTTGGAGGGCAATGAAAGCCTCGTCGCCATCCTCATTACCGGGCTCAACGCCGTTCAAGAGACCGTCGAAGTCGAAGTCGAGGCCAGAGGCACCATCGGCAC
The DNA here is from genome assembly GCA_020623695.1 of Calonectria henricotiae. Taxonomy (NCBI): domain Eukaryota; kingdom Fungi; phylum Ascomycota; class Sordariomycetes; order Hypocreales; family Nectriaceae; genus Calonectria; species Calonectria henricotiae. Next base: position 257,606 of record JAHVYB010000019.1, read on the forward strand.
CACCATTGTCGCCATCTCCGTGGTAAAGCGAGTCGAAAATATCGGCCTCCGTCTCGGAAGGCGCTGGAGAAGCTCCGCGCTTACGCATCTCGACCAGCTCGACAAGTCAAGTTGAGTTTCAATCAGATTGTGAATGAACCGAACCTCAAATCTGGGAGCCGCCAAATTTTTTTTTGGGGCCGACTGCGTTATCTTATCGTCGCGGGGCATGTGGGTCATGCATACAACCAACGACCGCCGCGATGGCATCGGAGCTAACTGACCAGAAACAACTTCTGCCCATCTGTCCATCTACAAGCCGTCGAACAATTCACCAACACCACCATCTTGTGCGTGTGTGCTGGGCAGCAACTAACGAATCAATCATGGCTAGCAAGGATTCAAAGGAGGACAGAGATGCGCTCGACGCCCTTGAGGCTGAAGCTAAGGAATTTGACAAGGTTTGCACGCGAGCATCATCACTCCATCATTCGCTGATCGTTGCTGACGGTTCTAGGATGCTGAAATAGACCGAATCCTTAAGGCATTTCGCCTAGATGCGTAGGTTTAGTCCTCGTCAAGAGCCCTGAATTCACAACTAATCCTAGCACAGATATGCCGTGCTTGATCTTCAGCCCGGTGTCCCAGACTCGGACATCAAGATCACATACCGCAAAAAGTCGCTTCTTATCCACCCCGACAAGACCAAAAATCCGCAAGCTCCCGACGCATTTGACCGCTTGAAGAAAGCGCAGACTGAACTAATGGACGAGAAACACCGCGCGCGCCTGGACGAGGGCATCGCCGATGCACGCATGTTGCTCATCCGCGAAAATAAGTGGACAGTAGATAGCGAAGAGTTGAAGACGGATGAATTCCGCAAGATGTGGCGCGACAAGACTCGCGAGGTTCTGGTCGACAACGAGCACCGTCGCCGTCGTCAAATGAAGGCCCAAATGCAAGAGGAGGGCCGCGAGCAGCGCCGTGTCGAGGCCGAGGTTGATGAGCGCAAGCGCAAGCGCCAACACGAGCAGGACTGGGAGGCCACCAGGGATGAGCGCATCAGCAGCTGGCGGCAGTTTCAGAAGGGGAAATCGGGCAGTGAGCCAGACAAGAAGAAAAAAAAGAAGCTCAAGCCCATTGGTTGAAGGTATTGGTGCTGTTCTATCCCACGACACGGACGGTCTGTGAGTTAAATAATGATTATGAATTGCTTGGACTCTAATCAAGGCAGACCAAAAGCCATGCTTTGGCTATCAAACTCCATCTATCATCCCTCGCGCCCCGAAACTACTTCAGTACCCACCGAGTAAGTCCACTACCGAAAAATAATCTGTGATGATATGCCGTAGTTGCCCAACCCGTCTCGTTTGTCCAGCAAATCTGTCTATATTAATTGGTCACCTGGTGGTTGTTGAGCTGTGGAGCAACTATAGTGCAATCTTATTGAGGAGAGTGGCCTCCGTTGGAGCTTTTCAACGCGCTCATTCTATGCTACATGAATGTTATACAAGATCCGAAATGTTGGCAGATCTACATGAGTAGTCGGGTAGTCGTTGACCCTCCACAGACGCCATACAAATAATATCAACCTTTTGAACACCAACCAATGCGCTCCCCGCTCCTCTAGTATTTTTTGGTTTTATTGCATATGTTACAGGCCGTCAAGACAATCAGTTCTTCTTGTCCGAGTTCTCCTTAGAATCGTTTGATTGGCCATCGGATTTCCGAGATCCCGTGTTGTCATTCGAGTCTTCAGGCTTCTGGTGGGCTGGATGGTTTGTGAAAGTATGCCACATTGACTTCAGAAAGCCCTCATTGTTGTGGGAATCAGCATCAGCAAAGGCAGAACTTTGTTGAGAGCTATCCATCATTCAGCGTGAAATTTATGCCTAGAATCATCTCAGTTCTTACCTTGCATCTTTTGAGGCTGACGAGACATTCGTCATACGCTGGGCTGTCTTGTCATCCATCTCATCTGCAAGCATCTCCACAATCGTCCTCTGGTTCGCACTGAGATACTTGGGCATAGCGACACGGAACTCGACCTTTAGGTCACCGCTGCCACCCCGTCGAGAGCCGAGCTTCTTCATACCCATACCAGTAAGAGTCATCTTATCGCCGGTGTTGGTGCCAGTGGCAACCTTGACATTGACCGATCCATCCAGCGTAGGAATATTGACTTGACCACCGAGGAGAGCAGTTGTGAGGGGAAGGCTTGCCGTGTAAAGGATGTTGGAGCCTTCTCGTCGGAACTTTACGTCCTTGGCAACTCGAACAAACACGTAAAGGTCTCCGGCTTGGCCTCGAACGTTGGGGTCGGCGGACTTGCCGGTGACAGGAGCATCACCAGACCCGTCCACTCTAAGTCTCATACCGTCCTCAATTCCGGCGGGAATATCAACGGTAATTGACTTACGTTCTCGTACAACACCGTTGCCCGAGCACGAACGACACTCGGAGCCCTTGGGAATCGTAGACCCGGTACCGTCGCAGGTGCCACATGTAGAAGCCATTTGAAAACCACCTTGCATAAAGTGCACACGAGTTCCTGTGCCATTGCAAGACTTACAGGCACTCCTCCGGGTTCCGGTCTTGAGACCACTGCCGGTACAGGTTCCACAAGTCGTCAGAGGTGTGATATTGATGGTCTTGGTGGTGCCTTTTGCTGCTTCCATAAAGGTGATGCTAGCCTGGACTTCAATGTTGTCGCCGACCAAAATCTCTTGCTGAAATGGGTTGGATCGAGCACCTCGACGACCTCCACCAAAGCCTTGCTGCCCCGCAAAGGCAGAAAAGATGTCATCAAAGTTGAAGCCACCGCCAAAGCCTCCTTGTCCTCCAAATCCAGTAAAAGGGTTGCCTGCGCCGCCAAATGGATCACCACCAGGGGCTCCTCCTCCGCTAGGGTCGAAACCAGCAGCACCGAATTGGTCAAACTGCTCACGCTTCTTGGGGTCGGATAGAATCTCGTAGGCAGACTGGATATCGGCAAACTTCTCCTTCGCATTCTCATCTTTGTTAGTGTCGGGGTGGTACTTTTTCGCCAGGCCATAGTAGGCCTTCTTGATTTCAGCAGCAGTTGCGCTCTTGTTGACTCCGAGAGCTTGGTAAGGGTCTTTCTGGGAGAGCAAGTTCGTGGCATGGAACGACTATTACAGTCAGGCCTTAGTTTCACTTCAATTTCGTCAGGGACTACTCACTCGTCGGGATGAAGGTGGCTTAATTTCCCTCCTCAGCGTAGGTCTTTCAGGGGAGCCAGCACGGAATGCCGCAGTGTGAAGTTGAGCACCTTTGCTTAAGCATTGGATTTTTGAGCCGCCAAACTGGCTTTGCGCCAGTGCTCGTACAGGAGCGGCGGCCTTGGTCAAAAGGCTAGAATTCATCTTTATGTGCAGTGATTCATTGGATCTAAGAAGGTACAAAAGAGAAAGGGGGAAAAAACCAACACTGAGATAAGTCACCGGCGGCTAGCTCCCGATGTGGTCAATTAGAAATTCTTCGAAGTTCCGAGACCTATCCTAAGTTTTCCAACCGGGCTTAAGCCGAGGGGTTGGTGCCTCAGACATCAAGCATCGTCATAGGCCGACTCCGGCCTTTTAACTGGCTTAAATAGCCTTTCATTGGCCAAGATTAATAATTCAGAATAATTCAGAATACCGACACAAACCCGATACAATGGTTTACCATCGGCTTCGCTGCATGGACAAAAATAAAAGCGCAATGGCTTTGCAATCTTGAATATTACATACCGTATAATTTTATTGCAAAGCCTTGCGTTGTGTCTCCCAACACTTACACAGTAGGTTACATGCTTGGAGTTGATCCCCATTTATGCCGAAAGTACCCCGGGCTGCCGCATTAAACCGAGCTAAGTTCCCATCCTCATAGAGGGGACTGAGATACGTTACGGAGGAGCTTCCGAAATCAGGTGCCAATTGTTTGCAAATAAACAATAATTATCCAAAGGTTGAATGGCTTCGGAACTAAATTCTTCGTGAGGCTGCCATGCTTTCCCATGCCAATTATATCATCATTCAGCACACATATTGTACGATGTTACAATCCAACTTTCGTTGTGGGAACGAATTTGTGGTCCGATGCCTCTCCTCACCAGCAACTAGAAACGCCCGGTGTATACAATTACATCACCTCTTGTTCCCCGCTTCGTACCGAGCTCCCGAGAGAGTGTGAGGCTGCTGGCATTATGAGTTGTCGCTGAAACTTCGGTCGGAAGAGCCTCCGTCCAGACAGTCACTGTGATGCCAAGATATTGTGATTCCATGACTGTCACGAGGGCCTCTCAGTCTAGTCTTTACATAGGTACAGTCTACGCAGCGGTGCGGGAAGCACACTTACTTTCGACATCCAATGTCCTTGACTTTCAAGCACAGTCACACTTATCGCGTGGTACGCGATGGGAGACGAAAAGGAGCGAAACACGGCTTATGAAACAAAAATCATATAGAGGTTATTCCTCTGCTCTACCATGGTATATTGCAAACCAAATCCATCCGATAATTCGTCTATACCATAGATGTAAAACCAATTCGTGTCATGCCTAGTTGTTTGCTGGCTAGTGCAATGCCGAACGCCTTGTTCAACGCCAAAACTCCACCCAATGTGACCCATGCCTTCTTTGCCTTCTTTAGTACGTTGGAAGTAGTTCGAGTTATGCCATCTACATGACAATGTAGCTCTTGGACACGCGCTTGGGATCGTGACGGATCTTGTAGATAAAGTCGACAATCACATCATTCTCTTGGATGCCCATGCCATTAAAATGTTTGCGCACTGTGAGGGCAAGGCGGTCTTTGCTCTGGCGGCGTGCTTGTCGCTTTCGGGCCATTGTGGGGGAGTAGAGGCCTATGCCACTCGTCTGGGACAGAATCCACTGGCAGTAGGGGTTGGAGAAGGAGGACGGTGTGTTCAAACGGTGCTCGCGACGGTAAGCGTGGAGGACTTCTCGTTCGAAAGTAGGCCATTTCAGCTATTAAGGAGCAGAGTCAGTCATGAATAATTCTGAGGTGTGGTGAAATTGCGACGGGTGAGTGTTGAGCAGGAGTCTCGGAGTCGCAATGGGGTATCGACAGGAGAGGGGTGACGAACACTGGGAGGAACTGGCTCAGCGGGTGGAGGAGGGGGGGCAGCAGAAGCAGCAGCAGCAGCAGTGGCAGCGTCTCTCAAGTGCGAGTGGCTATTTTGACTGGCGCCACGACGCATCTTGGTTGATGAGTGGCCATTGCCATTCTTCTCCTTGTGGTTGGTAGCCTCCAACTTGGAGTCGTCGTGGGCGCGGGAGGATTTTGCTGGCGGCATGATGAAGAAGCGCGAACAGGGCAATGAGAGATGGTTGCTGAGATGTGTGGATATGAAACTCGAGGCGGTAATCGTCTGGAAGAGGGACGTAGGCAACGGGCGGTTACATGATCTGGGGATTATGGGCTGAGGGAGTGGGAAGAGGAGATTTGTCGACCGGCGTCGGGGCCCATGGGATCTGGGACCTGGGCACACTTCAATTTTCGGGTGGTGGAGGGATGGTCTCGCGGCGCGGCGCACACAGCACTGCTAACCCACCAACGTCACAACCACTTTTGCGCCGGGCCCTACCTAGCCAACCAGCTCGTCAGCTCGCTTGACAGAGGACCCAGAATCACCTGCTGATAACAAAAGAGCGGGGCCGTCTCGTGCTATCCGGCGGGACGCTTTAACCCTTTGTCGGAGCACATCGTCAGTGGATGACAGAAATCCAGCACACATTGGTGGAATGAATAGAAGAAAATGAATAGTTCAGGCCCCTGGACATGCACGACATAGTGCGATTTCGGCTTCATTTATTTGTAAATGCGGAATGTTCTAATTGCATTCTTTTTTTTTCTCGTACGGTAGGGATGCGCTATGCACCATGCGTTCCATCGCCAGCTTGACCCTTCATCGTCTCAGCACGTCTCGCCCTCTGCCCTTACTCATCCTTCAATCCAAAAAATCGCCGGAAAATCCGCTTTTCCAGAACAGAAGCGAGCGCATGGAACGTGCCCCAGAACTGCCACAACCGCCCAACCTCATGATTCAGCCCCACGGACAGGCCGTGAAGTGCGAAGCCACCAAAGGCTGTTGTGCAGCAGATCGCGATTGAAGGGCGCCAAAGGGACCCCCGCATGGGAATACCCGTCTCTCGTACCTGACGGAGGCGCTGAGGATTCGGCATCTAGTACCCTTCTGGGAGCGTCCCCTGAACGCCCCTCTCGGTCCAAAAGAAAGCAAAATGGAAGTGTATGTGCCGCAGAAGTGAGACGGGAACATGCAAGCAAGAGCAGACATGAGGGGATGAGAGGGCTCCTCCACCCCGCACTCGATGGTTTCGGCCATGTGCGCAACGTGCCAAAGGTCCCTGTCTGCCCACCTGTCTCTCCCACTGTAAACGACATGGTTCCCCTCAGCCACCTCGACCAAGACAAAAGCTGAAGCGGTGGAGGTACTTTTCTGTACTGAGTTTGACACTTGAGGTAATGTTAGGTCGCCCCGCCCGGTCAAGGGGTGGTGTTGTGTACATATGTCGGTGGCAAAGATACTAAATTTGAGAAGGTGAAGGTATATGTATCCGTAAGTAAGTGTTGAATAAAATAGAAAAATACTAAAAAATTATCCAAGAAATTAATTAAAATAAATTATTTTAGGGAATTATTTAAATTGTGTTATTATTTTATTATCATAAATGAATGATACTATATTATAAATCCAATCTCTAGCTACATTGAAACCCATTAATAGTGACTTATACAACCCTCTTGTGTGTGCGGGTCAAGCTAACAATGCCGTACATGGCCAGCAGCGAAACCCCAAGAACGTCCCATTGCATAAGCCCTGCAACACCATCGTCATTATCGTACCGTCATCAAGCCAAGGCGGGCACGGGGAGTTATCTGACCATTCAGACGAGAGCCCTATCCAATGACCTACATCGACTGCATGCATTAGCTACCTGGGTCAACACGGCCTCTCGGCTCATCCACCATACCCACGGCTTGACCAGGAGATTCTTTAGTCGAGAACCGCAATTCAGGGATCAGACTTGGATTCGGGGCAAAGAAAAATTCAATTCAGAAGGAGAAAGAGGGAATAAGTTGGGGGTCACCTGTGGATTAAGCCCTTCATGCATTTCGACGGTGGTTTCGGCAGCGGAAATCTGCATTGATTGGAAGATCTATCAAACCCAGCAATTGAAATGCTGCATCGCCATCACTGCTGAACTGGCAGGGTGGATCTCCTCCAGAGAGAACCCCCACGATCCTTCCCCACGCTCCGTTGCCGGAGTGGGTCAGTCCGTGGGATGAAGACAGAGACATACATATCCCAGGTTGGAAAGCTGAAAAGCGTCGACGTGAGCATCCAGATGCGCCTCTCGGCCCATCTGCCCACCCGACCTCGCCGTTTATAATGCATCAGGGATGCGAGCGTCGGGTTCGATATTTGCCTCACCCCTACCTGTTTGGCCAAGCACTTCGGCTCTGGTGGCGCATTTCCTTTTGATTAACGCGCATCAGCCTGAATGCAAGTGGTTTCAATAATTGCTTTTGCGAAAATACAACCCAGCAAATCATGAGGCTGAGAAGATGATCAGCATCAATGGGTCGAGATTCTTCGAATCGTTGGGTGGGCGTGACTCCTCAGCACCACTTGACTTCCTTCCCGATTCTTCCCTCGGTTAATTACAAACCTGGTTTTCATCGTGTGTGCAGCCAGGTCGTTCATGTTTAGTAAACTAAATGGTAACCGATTGAGTGGGTGAGGATGACTAGCTGAAGGAGCCTGGCGCCGCCCAAAGCCTAACAAGTCCAAGGCACATATTGCGCTATTCCCGCTAGATCTGGTCTTGTTGAGCACATGGGTTGGTCGCCCGGTGACGTTTCGGAAGCCAGCTTAGTCTGGGTGATTGGGCAAGGACCCTCGGGAGTTGCTGGCTCGCTCCCATCCATCTCAGGCTGAAGCTCTCGCTATGTACCTGCCAAGGAGGGGGGAGGGTTGGCATACCCTCATGTCGGTTCATGCACTGTGGGGATCTTCGCCTTGTCGTGGGTTACGCCGCGCTCCTTTCTAGTCACGGGTCTCGCGCGGGGGGCAAGGGACCGTGTGTACATTATGTTTGTGCCGCTCCGTTGGGATGGATAATTACAGACTGGCAAGCCTCACTGAGTGGGTGAGCGCTTGACTGGTGGAGTTTGTATGGAGGCTTGCTCTAGTCAACGGGAGGACGACAGCTCTCCGGTCGACTTGACTTGGTTAGTTTGAAGTACGATGCACTTAGTACGGAAAAGGCAGGATGTCGTCGGTGCCCGATGGCGACAGCGACCTGGTCAGGTTGGTGTAAAGAACAGCAAAGAGTTCATTTTGATTACATGTAACAGTTTACTACGCTTTTTTTTTTTCAGTATGACAGATATGCCAAGGTTGCAGCATCAGATACTGCCGGCTCACAATACTCGAACCCCGGCCGATAAGCAACAATAGAAATCTAGTCATTACCAATCCGAACCAACTGCTCTGGACATTGTACATGGTAATGGGAACACGCATGGAGGCGCGAGTGACGCGGGACTTGTCTCAGCGCACAATCCAGCGCACCTAAATCTAAAGCGAAGCAGATGTCAGCCGCTGTGGAGCCGCGATCAAGAAATCTGGGGGTGACCACCATTCTCCGCCGGCCGAGTTGCTGGGTTTTGGCTAGGAAGCCCATGTGTCGCCCAATCCCGCGACAACCAGCACGCCCTCCCACGCCTGCGATGCCACTCGGAGGTTGGCTAGCCCACTAGCTGATGCGTCATGAACAAGAGAGACAAAGAGACTACCCGGTCGCTTGTCCAAATCCGGGTTTTTTTTTTTCGTAGTCCAGTCTGACGATGAAGGGGGCAGTGACATCAAAGTTGGCGCATAGCAGCCGAGTGCCAGTTTACATGGCCCACCATGGGCTTTTGTTTACCAGCTTCTAATTATATTATATGGGCATTGCAGTGAGTCTCCATTGTTGGCCGGGAACGATACCTAAAAGACGATATATATACAAGGGGTGTCGTCCCCATGTCGGAGAAGCTCCAGCGCCCGTCCAGGGCCCTTTTCTAAAGTGCCGTACCAGCCCTGCCAAATTCCCATCCATCTTCCTTCAACCCCTGTCATTTGCGTCTTGGCGGGACTGGTCGGGCGTTGGAGAAAATGGCGCATCCTGGCCGCTGGTTGGGCGGAGATGCCTATGGGTCATGGGTGGCATCCTGGTCGGAGCCAGCTCTCCACTCACTTAAACCTCTTGCAGCTGGGCTTCAATCACGACTGCAACCGCCTTGGTCGATAGCTCGGCCAATGTCTATTGAAAAAGCACTCCGATATGGAGCATCTTCTCGGGTGCTGTTAGTGACACATCTGATAATTGAGATCAGCCTCTTTTGTTCCGAGACCACGGGATCCTTGCTCGGAGCTCTAAATTGGGGACCGGCCCTGCCCCTCCCTCCCCAATTTATTTTATCGATCCCTCGTGGCGATGCCGTTTGCGTGCTGGCGTGAGGCTGCATTGTCTGGTGATATTTGGAGTCTCTCAGCCCCCAGATTGCCACACGCCTGGTTCTGGGGAACAAGACGCGGGTGGCCAAACCCGCCTCTTCCCAAGCCACTTTGAACAAGCCCGTGTACTTCCACCCGTGTTGATCTGAAAGTTGGACGTATTTGAAACCTTTTGCATGCATGGCTCAGCAACAAACAAGCGACCGAGCAAGCTTGTCGCGCAATCGGCGCCATCCAATCCGGGAAGCGTGAAATAATCTAGCCTGCATCATTCTTCCCCGCCCAATGCAAGTGACAGAAAATATGGCACGCCAGAACACACATCACTGAAGAAGCCAACAAGTGACTGGACGAGAACAAATAATTCAAAGTACACCAAGGACAAACAATGCGATATGGAAGTTTTTCTTGTTCACCATTAAATTATATTTGCTTTTTTTCACCCGCATGTTTCTAGTCGGTCATGGAGCTTGTAAAGAGAGAGGCGCAGTGTTCACAGTATTTCTTCACCCACCCTCCCTTGGTGCCAATTCGACTGTGACACAACAGCTGGCAGAACGTCCAGACTAAACATATACCAGGTGATTATACCTGCTCATAGTGCTTACAGGGCTCATTTCACGCAATCATAGCTTTCATGGCAAGATTCCAAAGAAATGCGGGCGTGTGAAACCAAGAACGGTTGTTCATCCCGCATCCCGCATCCCGCACGCCGAGCCGCTCGGTCTTGTCTCACCTCCCCAGAATGTGGATGGGCAAGGCTTAGGTGCGTGTTTGATCAAACACACACCTCCAGTTCTCGAGCACGCGACAAACCACTGGTGCCGATGAGCATCGTGGGGAATTTTATTACATCCATGCCAGTCTAATCCTTGGAAGGAGCAATGTACATCCAGAGTGTCCTCTCGTGTCGTCAAATTAGTCCAAGGTGCGCTGTTGCCTGTCCTCCGGGCAGGCACCGCGTCGTCTCCACCCCGATGATCCGGGAGGTGACGCGACCTCATCATTAGTGTGGAGGACACACCATTGCTCATACCACACGCGCGACGAAATGCTGATGTAAAGAGACTGCTTAGGCAAGCGGGCCGCTGGCTAGCAGCTCATCAGGCAATGCCCGGCGCCGGCGCCGGCGGCAGGGCATCTAGGATCGAGCATGTTCAAGGTTCGGGTGGCCCGTGAACAGGTGGCAGTCGTCGGTAACCTGATGGGCAGGAGGGCTCAATGTCAGCTTGGCCGTTGGCGTGTAGAAGCGGAATAGGTTGGACACAACAGGTATGTAGCGTCATGTACATGACAATCATGGCGGAAACGACATGCTGATGAAAGCGATGTCTCATAGAGAGCATGCCGGGATTTCAGCCACCAACAGGACCTAGAGCATTACGGATACAAACAGCTTCGTCGTGGTCGTCCAAGTTGCGGCGGCTTCGGGCCTCCCTGGCAAGCTAGGCTGGTCTTTTGCAGATTGCAAGGATGAATGAAGGGTGTGTGCGTGGGCCGCTGAGTTGACGAGCCATATGAAATCGTCAGCTATGATGGGATGGGACGCCCATGAGGTACCATGGATCATGGATGGTTAGGCCCCAATTAATCGACGTCCCCTCCCTCCCTTCGATTGCTTCGGTCTCTCCCTGGCAAGCGAGCAGTGCCCCCCCCCGGTCAAGGTGCCAGCGAGAGAGCTGGCGGCCGTAGCGGGTTGCCGCCCCTTGCTGACTTGTTACTCAGACAGTCCTGGTGCAGTGAGCTGCATATCAGGGCAAAGCTACGCCGACATGGATTTAACGGAGGGGCCTGGGACGGCGAGGTTGCCGGGGGTAGGACGTGGGAAACGAGGCGACGCTAGGAGCGGAGGTCGACGAAGTGCAGGGGGGTGTCTTTGAGAGCTGTGGGAGTGGGTGAGGGGACGAGACGAGGTAGAGTGGAGATGGTGGAGAGGAGAACGAAAGTGAGGGTGGGAGGGTGGAGAGCTCCATTCGCATCAGACTCTTGACTGACGGATGGCACAGTACCGCACGGAACAACAGGCCGTACTAAGTAGGTACCGTCCGACTTTACGTCTCACCCCAAAAATATATGCGGCAGAGACCTGGGTCGACTAGTGTGCAAGTACCGCACCGCACCGCACTGTACCGGAGACCAGTAGTGACCAGGCTAGGAATGGAGCCGTACCTCGCAGATGGGACGTCGTCGCGGGCTTCTTGGTGTTTGGTCTAAGGAGTGGTCCCGATGGCTTTTTTTTTCTTTTTTTTTTTGGGCGAGGGTCCATGCCTTAAGACCCCCCAATGACCCCCCACCCTACCCGCGTCCACGCGCTGCTGCCACTTCCACTTCCCCAGAGCAACTCGTTCATCGGGCCCGGAGACTGCTCGTCGCAAGCCGATTTGCATGCCTTATTTGGGACGTCGTTCTAGTTGACCTGTGTCAAATTTCCCCCGTTTTTTCCTATTCATTTTTAACGATTATCTTTCGAACCTCAGCAGTAATCGTTTGTGTGAGCCGCCGTCGCACTCGCCCGTGTCCTATCTGCGCCTATCCGTCGTCCGAGGTCCGATTCTTCAGTCGCGTCAACGTTTGCGCATTGTGAGCCGACATTGCGCTCCCGAATCCGAGGTACTGTATGTATGCGCCTCCATTCATTCGTCTTCTTCCTTTGTCCAGCCCGAGTCTCTCCATTCTCCATCATGCTTCATAATCATTGTTCCCTTTCACGCCTTTCCTCACCTAGCCGCCGCTCCAATAACCGTTTGGCTGGCCTTTTGCATTCCTCGCGCCATCGTCTTTTTACTCCACCGCGGGCCCTTCCGTCCGCTGCTGGAGACGCCGTCAAATCAACCACTATCAGCCAGCCGAGGTGCCAAGGCACAACCATGGTTATCGATATCGGCACGCACGCCGAGGGACTAATCGTGAGCTCGGGTACCACGATTTGCCATCATGGACCATGGCTTTGGCTGTGTCTCTGCTGCTATTCCCGATACCCAAGCCCAACCAGACACTATTCGCAATTTTCGTCTCTCGAGGGGACTCCAATCGCCGCCCTCGCCTTGGCTGCACACATGTTTTTCTCGGTGTTCTACGACCCTCCACTTGGCAACCCACCCGTGGCCCCTCCGCCCTCTCCCCCGACCCAGCCATCCTTGAGATGAAGCAGGCAAGCAGAAATTCAAGGCCGGGCTCGTCATCACCTCCGCCTCGACAACTCGGCTCCGGCCGACGATGGCGTCCCTGTCATAAGAATTCCATTGGAACTTTGCGCAACGAATCAACGCTCCTATTACTAAATAGTTGTCTCCGCGCCGTTTTGACTCCCCCAGTCAGGGTCCCACATCCCGGCTTCCCCAAGGCCGCTTGACATTCCCCGATCCACTTCGCATATCATTTTACCCGCAAAAACACGCGACCACCTTCTCATCCTCTACTAACATTTAGAAACTAGGTTCCCGATCTGCCTCATCTCTTGGTATCCCCCCAATTCCAACTGTCTTCTGCTGTGTTTTTCCGCCACGGCTTCTCTCGCCATCCTATCTTCGACCCCCGAGACAGGTCCGTCGCCCCACCTGCCATGCATGGGGCGTGATCCTCATTAAGTCTGTAAGGGCTGATCCGATCTACATCTTGTCCCGCATTCGCAGCCCCGGCGTCAACCCCGCGATTCATACAACGCCTCTATCATCTCAATAATCTTCGATAATTACACAACACTCGGGTCTTTTATTCATTTCAATTTGGCGCATCGGTTTGTCGAGCACTTGGCTGGATTCATTTGAGGATTGCTTCATTAGTTTCTCTTGCTCTTATTTGCTCGTACCACCCAGCCATTTGTTACTTTATTCTCCACTCAACGCATCAGGTCATGGCCTCAGTACTAGCCACCCAACCCAGCGACCTGAAACCCATTCTTCCTATCTCTCCGGTCAGCTCTGGGGCACTGGGCGCGGCACAGAACCATTCGCCAATCGACAAGATGCAAACTCAAGACCACACTCGTCAACCGAGTCACTCTCCAGATGACGGAGATCATGATGGAAAGGACGATAATAACGATGCCCACAACGGGGCCTCCTCCAATTCAGACGGAAACGGACCCGCAAGAAAAAGAAGACGAAGCCGCAAGGGTCTGGACAAGCGGTTTGAATGCAACGCTGAAGGCTGCGGAAAGAGTTATTCACGAGCTGAGCACTTGTATGTTCTCCACAAGGTATATGAGCGCAGTGACATAAATTAATTGTTTCCAGATATCGTCATCAACTCAACCATAACTCGAAAACAACTTATCACTGCAATTTTCCTAATTGCACCAGAACATTTGTTCGAGGAGATTTACTGAAGAGGCACATGGATCGACATGCTGCCAAAGGCTCCCAGCTGAATCAAAGAGACACTATGGCTGGCCACATTGCACCAGTACTTGCCCCCGGTTCCAACTCCCCAGACTTCAACCGGAACTCGATGGACTTTTCCAAATCCCACCCAACTCAGATGCAATATGCAGGCCAGGACGCAAACATGAATCCTTATTCTCCCATGACGGCAACCCCACAGATGTTTCCTAACGGGAGCCTCCCCAATGGAATGGACACCTTTGGCTCGCAGAATCAGGGATTCGAGGCCCGTCCACAGCTTTCACAACCGCAGTCGCCTATAGTTTCACAACGCCCCAACAATGGCGCACCTTTCGGGGTCATGTCTCCAATTGCTAACCAGCCAAACTTTACGAAACAACAGGCCATGTCCCAGACCAATTTCGTCCCTCAGCAGAATGTAATGCCTATGAATCTACCCCCTTCCCAATTCTCAAGCGGTCAAAATTTAAATTCCCAAGAATCAAGTCAGGTCTTCAATACTAGCACCAATGCAGAATACACCGAGCCAGGAACTTCTCAGGCTGGGGAATTGATGATGCTTGATCAAATGGCCATGCCCGGCACGGTTCCTGTGTTCGGAGGTGATGGAGATCTCAACAAATCCCCCTACGTCGGGATGCCAGAGGATTTCATGGCCTATCTATTCAATTCGCCCCAAGCAAATATGACTCCAGTGATTCCACCGGCGTATGCGACGTGAGTGTTCCCTAATAGCATAAATTGTTAATTTTGCTGACAATTTACAGTTACGGCGATTTGCAGGGCAGCCAATTCAACATGTCTCTACTCGGGGGCGATGCTGCTGGTCTTGGATACTTTCCGGCAGCTCCGCAAACAGTCATGTCGGTTACTAACCTCTTAGAGCAACAAGTTCCAGAGGCAACAATATCCGAAGAGAAGAGTCAAGAGCTCTTTGATTTTGTCAAAGAACGCTTCCACGACAGCAAACATACTCCGGTTGATCGGCGGTGGGATGGCATTCTCGAAGGCGACCGCAATCATGGCGATCATATGTTGAGCAAGAGAATGATGCAGGCATACATTGGCTCTTACTGGTACCACTTTAGCGATCAGATGCCCATTCTTCATAAACCTACATTTTCCCCTGACAACACACCAAACCTCCTCCTGTTGTCTATGATGGCAATTGGGGCTGCCTGCCTTGACCGGACTCATGGACACAAGGTAACCAAGGCTGGAGCTCAGCTCTCCAACTTCCTTGCTTGGCATCTACGCTGGGACATATTCATGGATCTCAACTTCCGACCCCCAGCTAAGCTCTGGGTATTCCAAGCTCTGATCCTTCTGGAATTATATGAGAAGATGTACTCGTCACGAGAATTACACGAACGTGCCCATATCCACCATGCAACAACCATCACGCTGATGCGCCGCGGTCGTTCTTTGATTGGCAAGTCCGCTCTTGAATCACCGCCTAATCCTCGCGATGGCTCCAATGGATCACGCCAATCGTCAACGTCGAGCGTTGCCCCAACCGCTGAGAAATGGTGGGAACACTGGATTACTAATGAAGCGACACGTCGAGCAGCTTTTGCCGCATTTGTGATCGATTCCATCCATGCGACCATGTTTGGTCATTCTGCAGTCATGGTTGCACATGAGATGAGGCTTCCTTTGCCGTGTGATGAATCAATGTGGCGTGCGGGGAGCAGTGCAGAAGTCTGGAGGATTGAATCGAACCTCATGTCCAACGGCATTAAACCAACTTCGTTTTTGGAAGGACTCAAGCGAACTCTCAGCAACCAAGAAGTGTACACCAACTCCTTTGGAAGGACCGTTTTGATGGCAGGACTCTTAAGTGTGTCCTGGCATATGCACCAGCGAGATCTCCAAGTCAACGTGCTCGGCGGAGGCATCATCCAGGCTTTAGGTGGTCGAGACAGGTGGCGTGCAACGTTAACAAGAGCATACGACACCTGGAAGGTAGACTTTGACAAAGCTCTAGAGCGATCTGAGCCTTCGTCAGATCCCTATCGAAACGATGCCACAAAGAACAACGAGTTCAATCTTGTGTTCGAGAGCCGCACTGTCCTCCATCACCTAGCACACATGGCGATGCATGCGGATATTGTTGACTGTCAGATGTTTGCACGGGCAAAGCGGCTACTTGGACGAGCCATCGGTCCACAAGAATTCAGCAGTGCCCAGAGGCGTATCAAAGATCACTGGGCACACTCAGCACGAGCCAGGGATGCAACATTCTACGCACTAAAGTTTCTCTGCTCTGTCTTAGCGCCTGACCAAGTAACACCGGCACACGCCGGAGGATATCACTTGGATGATCCATATGACGCTCGCGACGACGTTTTACTTAACCGCCCATGGGTTCTGTATTTCGCCGCTCTTGTTGTGTGGTCCTACGGATTTGCGCTGGAGGGACCTTGCACAAGTGCTCTGCAGCCCACGACACGGCAAGAAAAACTCGAGCAGATGAGGGAGTACTTTGGTCGGTTTGGAATCATCGAGAATCCCAGCAACCTACAGGGCAAGACCGGTATTAACCAAAACACGGCACTCCTGATGATCCTCAAGGACACGTTCGAGACAACGCGCTGGGAACTCTTGCACGAGGCCTCGACCCTGCTGAACAACTGCATTATTCTCAATGCAGGTGGCACAATTAACTAAAACAATGTTTGGATTTGCAACGATGCGAAGTTGGGATTGTTATGAAAAAGCGCTTAAGGAGGGCGCCGGATAGGGAGGTGTGGGATCAAATCGGTTGGTGACGCTTTTTATGGAAATGATGCAACATACAATACGTACTGCTATAGGAGGCGAGAGGCTTCAAGTGATTTTGCTCTTTGTACTTTAGAATACCCCATTGTCTTCGACGACAGCGCGTTTTCCTTATTTGGTTTTTTTACTTGCCCGTTTTGCACTTCTCCTGCATAACTATGGGAGCATTCACAAGACCGGAACATAATGGGTCTTGCCCTGTTCACATTGGAATTACACACAATCCGTCACACTTCACAGACTTGACTTTATTGGTTAAAACTCATAGCATCCATGACCGAAATTCTTCAATGACACCCCAAACGCCAGCCTCCATGAATCGGTCATTTCATATCATCAGTCTTGTCAGTCGTGTAGAGTGTTGGACCATTCAATTCCTCCAAGTACGTATCTTCTAGCTCGACGATTAAACCAGATTGTGAGTCGCGACAACGGTTACACTATTAATCAAGAGGCGGGGCACTTGAAACTGCAGCCGTGGTGGGGACTACTGGTTCTTCCTCTCGCTCTTCGTCTGCTTCTTCCTCTTCTTCCTCTTCCTCATCTTGGTAATCTTCATCCTCAAGGTCGTCATCATCGGGTAACACTAAAGGGGGCGGTAGTCCACCGTAGTTCGCATAGAAGACCGTAGGGGCGAAGAACTCGTGGGGCAAAAGGTTCTGGTCATCCGCAGGGCCCTTCCAGAAGGCTGTGGGCCCGGCAGGACCATGGACGTCATAGTCTCTATGAGGAGGGTAGGAGTGAGTACCAGGAATATAGAGGAGAGAAATTTTAATAAAAAAAATTGGGGGGGGGGGGGGGGGGGGGAAAAAAAAAAGGAAAAAAAAAAAGGAAAAAAAAAAGGAAAAAAACCCGAGGAGAAAAACAAAACCCGCAGCTTAAAACACATCAACCGCGAAGCCCCCGTGGCCCGGAAAACAGGAAAAATGTGCACCCTCCTCCCCCCCCTCCCCGCCAAAAAGACAACCTACCTTTAATTGTTTTTTTTTCCGTGTAGGTTAACCACATCTTCTTCTTTGGCCCCGCATAC
>JAHVYB010000019.1:275297-308565 GCA_020623695.1 Calonectria henricotiae
TCACCTGTTCTGGTTGGTCTTCTGTGGGTGGTGGTCGTGGGGTGTTGGGTGGTGTCCACGAGGGAGGGGTGGGGGATGTTGTGTTACTTCTCGAGGAGGAGGCCGTGGGTGGGGTGGGAGGAGGGGCGGTGGAGGAAGATTGATAAATAAGTGATAGGAGAAGGAATTAGAAAGAGAAAAAAAAGGGGGAGAAAGAGGAAAATAATAAGGGGGGGGGGAGTGGGGGGTGGTTGGGGGGGGGGTGCAGAAATATGAGGGGAAACTAACCTGTCGAACCAGTTGCCGACAACTCCACGAGCAGAACGAATACCGCCGACTTGAACACCTTCACTGCGCCAGCGCTCTTGGCCATGGAAAATGGAGAATGTTGTCCATCGTACTTCACCTTCTCTTGTCAAACGAACACTACCTTTAATTTCGATTTCTTCCCGGTTAGTTAACCGCAGTCTCTTCCTTGGCGCGCACGTAAAATACTGGTATGCAACATACCTCGAACTCGGGAGTTGGCATCATCCATCGACGTGTCGAGCGACCGCGATACACCCTTGAAATGCACCACCGGTAAATCTTGCCCATCTTTTGGACCAGGCGGTTCGATCTTATCGACATGGATGCGCATCATTATAATGCGGGTCGCTTCCTCACCATCGAGGGCTGGGCGCGGTGCATCAGGCTCGATAAAATCACCCGCCGGAAAGTTGTAAGAGAAGAAGTCAGTATAGTCGAGAAAGCAGACAATCTGGTACCTTTTTGTGTTAGCTGGATGTTAAACGTCGAAAGCGAGTCTCTGTGGGATTCAGAAGAGGTTAGAAATGAGCACGAACGCGGTACCATGTGCCAGTTATGCCGTAAGGGTCACTGGCTTCGAGGGATGATATTTCACGGCCTGGCGGTGGTGGCGACAAGTAGCTTCCAGACCATGATCCGGAAAACGGTTTATTCCATATCTCCTTGAACAGATTAGTCACGCGATGTCTGCGCCCGACATTCTTGCCTAGGACGATGAGGATGGCCTCGACTTTTTCCCAGTCAACGTAATCCGAACCGTCGTCAAGGAAAGGGCCCCAACGAGTGCCGGCTGTGTACTGGCGTAGGTCATACACTTTAGAGCAGGCGAATGGATACGTGCGGACGGGGCTATTGCCGCAAGTCCACTGAATCGGCTTGCCGTACAGGCAGTGAAGTTTTGCGCTGCGCTGACGCTGGCGGATGATGGCGGCCGAGAGGCTTCTGGGTGAAACGCGCGTGGACATGATGGCATCGTTGCGAGCCCGCTCAAAGACAAATGAACGTTGAAGGAAGGCCTCTCGGGCCATATCCGGCTCAAAAACCTCATTCAGGAGGGAGATATTCTTGGATATGGCATGCGTGTGGTTTGGGGGGATTGGCTCGTCGCTGGGGGAGGCGTTCTTCAGTAGCTGGTTGACAATGTCGTAGACAAAATCTAACTCGTGTCTCTGTCGGGGCGTCAGCAATGCAAATGACGAGATCAAAGCCACATGTGCCCGATTCACAAATCTATATCTAAGTTACCTGTTTGGTGGCGGCATGTTTGGAGGAACATATCGCCTGCAAGCGGGCGATGTTGTGAATCTCAGCAACCCAATCAAGACTGAGATATGTTGGTCGATCCTAAATCGATGTTGGCTTAGAATGATCGAGTATTGGGCCAGGTATGCACAGAACATAACACGTACGAGATTGTTCAGGTAGAGGTCCCGGAAGAGCACTGTGTTGCCCTTCACAAAGTCGCGGATTACGGAGCATACGCGGGGCAGAATGGCGATATCAGCAGGGTTCAACAAGGCAAGGATGTGGTGAAGGACCTCGGCGGGGAGAGCAGTGAGATGAAGCATATTGTCCTTCTTGTCTACATCAGGGTCCATGATCTGGGCGACGGGGGAGATGTAGTCGGATTTAAGGGAATAAGACTGTAAAAGACGACGCGAGGTCTCGCAGATGCCTGTAGATGACACTCGATATCGACGTCAGACTTGACCGGGCGCTACCCTGAACGCCCCTAATCGGGCACTCCGGTTCGGGGTGGGGGAGGAGTGTGGATTGAATACCCGCACTGCTGTGGTGGCTTACCCTATAGACACCACGCCGGGTGTCTTGAAAGTGGGTTTAATGCTTTTTTTTCTTTCTGCGTTGTACTTTTTGCATCTTTTATGATTTTATCATTTATAGGGGGGGGGGTTTCTTTTTCTCTTGTACTTGATTTTGTTGTAAGTTTTTTTTTATGGAGGAGGGAAATGAACTAGGGACATAACTTAGCAAGTTGTCAGTTATGGACTATACGGCTTTTAACCAATGTCTAACATATTTATTTATAAGTAGTTGAAAATGGGACCGACATACAAGATATCCGGATGCGTAACAGGGTTGAGAAAAAGTAACTCTTTTATATATATATCATAATGTAACCCTATGATGGAGCGACCCTTCAAGTGATGTCCTCTGGAGTATATAATATATACACCAACGAGATAAATAGATGAATTTACAAGTTAAGGCTGGCATCTATATTGACCTTTCCATGTTCACAGACGGCGAGCAGTGTCTTGTCGCTCTTCCGCCTCATGACTCCACGCAACGATGCTAATCTTTTGCCCAGTTGGACGATTTCGCATTCAACCAACACCTCCTCACCCGCAGGCACAGGGCGCATATATGTGACATTAAGGGTCCGGCTGACACCCAGATACTGCCAAAAACCGGGGCGGTTGACGAGGGCGAGAGGTAATGTTGTGCAGTAGTCGAACAATGTTGCTGCACACCCACCATGCAAGTTGTCAAGCCGATTGCAGTTGTCCATCTGCACTGTGAAGGAGAATGTGCATGATGGATGGGGCCAGGCTGGATTGGCGGATACAAGCTTGAGGTAAGGAACCAGGGTTCTCATCCACTCCTGAAGTCAGTAGGTAGATGGATTAGTTGATGCCAAAGACGGGGGCAGTGATGGGTGGAACGTACACCGGCCTTGAGACGACCTTTGTCCTCCGCCGTGAGTTCGAGCCATAGGTTGATTTTTTCTTCAGGTGTGCCATTTTCAAGAATCTCTCGCTCAGTCTTGGACGCAGACTCGCGGCTGCTTTCCCACGAGTCACCCATGATTGGCGATAGCTGGCTGTGAGCCAGGTGGGGATGCGAGCCTTGGGCCGTTGGCGACGGGATGGTGTCCGATACGAATATTGCCCGATTGGGAAACGGCACGAGACAGGGAGAACGCTGAGAGCAACCGGAATGCTGCGATTGGAGTAGGTACTGAGGAGTGAGTGAGTGAGTGTGACGGGAGAGCTATTAACAAATGATACCGACAAAAGTTTGGCTTGGCGCGTAGAGAAGCAGACGGGGCCTTGCATCACCATAGAATTGACTTCGGTGTGTTGCGCCGCGGTAGGGTTGCGTTCCATGTTCCTCACTAGGCGGAGTCGCTTGAAAATGCCGAGGCTATCGGAGGTCGGGTTCTCGGGGGATGCTACCCACTAACCAACCGCGGCCGTGTTAACCATGGCTGTAAAAGGCTGCTGATAGCAGTGCTCATAGGGTGCCATTGCACTGTTGGAGCGCTCCGCTTTTGTTTGATCCCTGCTTTGATCTAAAATCTGGGGTGGTAGAGTGGCTAGTGGGGACCCAGTTGCTTAGGATTAACCCACATCCATCTCGCCTCGCGCATCTGCATCAACCGTCCTCTTTCCGATTACGCCGCCGCTCGCTCGTGCGTTGCTTTCCTTCTTTTTCTCTGCCACCACAACGCCCTTGTAATACATCGACGCGCGCAGCCTTCGACACTCTCCCTCACACAGCTGCGCCTCGCCCACTTCGCCATGGAGTTTGTCACTGCCCTTCGGGGCACCTTTGACGAGCAAAAGCCCTCGCTCTTCGAAGTTCTCTCCGAGCAGCAGCTGAACGCCCTCCTCCCGCCCACGCTGCGCTACCTCCTCACCGTCGCGACACACCGACACCCGCGATACCTCCTGCGTATCCTAAACTCCTTCGATGAGCTCTACGCTGCCGCCATGCTGCTCGTTGAGCGCCACTTCCTGCGCACGCGCGGCGGCTCCTTTACCGAAAACTTTTATGGCTTGAAGCGCGAGAAGGGCCTCCACACCGAGATCCCCCGAGCCACCATGTCCTCGCCAGCCATTGTTCGCGAAACCCTTAAGCTGTCTACCAAGGACGTCTGGAAGAACCTGCTCGTCTTGGTCGGAATCCCCTATCTCAAGCGCAAGCTGGATGAGAGTTACGAGGTCAATGCACCACGCGCCCTGCTTGGCGCTGCCTACACTCGAATGCCCGACAATCCCACCCTCCGCCAACGATTCCTACACTACTACCGATGGTTTTTGCGGAACATTTACCCGAGCGTTAATGCGGGCTACTATTTTGCCATGCTCGCCTTCAACTTGGCCTATCTTTTCGATGGCACCAAATATCATAGCCCTCTCATGTGGCTGATAGGAACTCGGATACGTAGAATGACAGGCGAGGATTATAGGGCCATCGAGCGCCTATCGGAGGTCTCAGAGAAGGGCAACAGACCTGGCCTTGGCTCGTTCCTGAACCCTCGCGAGCTTGGCCTTCGCCTGCTCTCCAGCCTGTCGCTCCTGCTACCTACTAGCATTTTTGCCCTGAAGTTTCTCGAGTGGTGGTATCAATCCGATTTCGCAAAGCAGCTGTCGAGACGAGCAACAGAGAGTGTCGACCTGCCCCCACCCGTGATATCTGGCCTCAGCCGCAAGGGAGGGGCGGATAAGAAGAAGGAAAAGGTGAATGAAGAGCCAGCCAACGAAGGAGAACACGTTCCGTCGGCAGAGGATGCTCCTATTGCAACACACTCGCTGCTGCCGATTTTTACGGTCCCTTTCCCCGGTGACTCAGGGCTGTGTCCGATTTGCGTTGATGACATCGTCACTCCCACTGCCTGCCAAACCGGCATGGTCTACTGTTATACCTGCATTCATAAATGGATCGAGGGCATTCACCCCAAGCAAGAGGCTTTCATGGAAGAGCACAACGGAAAGTGGGAGAGTGGTCAGGGAAGATGCGCTGTCACGGGGAAACGTGTCTTGGGCGGGACGGAGGGACTCAGGCGAATCATGGTATAGAACTCTTGCGAGTTTAAGAGGTCGGCGATAGTCGCTTTTTTTTTGTGGACATGGAGCGGGCGTTTGGTTTCAATACCCGGGAGTTTTCTATTTCGTCTCTCGACAGGCATGCGAAAGAGGCTATATGGCCAAGATGGCATCTAGCCGCCATTGATAGGAACGCAGACACGCGTCACTGTCTCAAACAACACCGTCTAAACGGTGCCCAGTCGCTTTGGTTGCCGCCTGCGGAAGACTGTTTTGGGCTGTTTCCCCGCTGACCAGTTCTCTGTCTCAGTCTCTTCTGCGGGCCTTCCATTGTCCCTAGGCCCAGGAATGCAGAACAAAGAGATATTAATTACAACGCGGCAGTTGGCGATGCTAGTGGGTCAACAATGCATTGGCATTACTCACTATTGCATTCTCCCGCGGGGACCAACCTAGCACTATTGGAACGCCCTTTAGACCGCATGGTGTTTCAACCGACTATATGAGTTCCTGGTCAACCTTTCTCAAGTATGTAGTAGGTTATCCAGCCTCAATTGAAGGAATTCTGAGTGATCGGTGGTCGGTTGTGGAAGAAAGCTGTAAGATAGATAGACTGTATATATAAAACACTTGATATGCCCTTGGCCGATCTCAAGACCTCTAATCCACCAAGCCTTTCTAACTAGTTCTTGTGGTATTCCCGGCCTGATCTTTTGGTGAATTGAAAAAATGGCCTATTCCTTGCTCACCTCGTATGCTGGGGAATCGTTGCTCTCTGGGTTTAACTGGATCAACACGGTAGACCCCTCGCATGGCTATGTCGCGTAAGAACTGGAACCACCAACGGCAAAGTGCGTGCATTGTGCCCTTGCTAATATGACGGCAGATATCAGAGCCAAGAGGATGCCCTTGCCCAGGGCCTCTATTCGGTTGACTCTGAGACAGAAGTAGTCCGACTGGGTGTCGACCATACAAACAAGTATGGTCTCGACCAGGGACGCCCCAGCATTCGGTTGGAGAGCAAGGAGGCCTACAACCACGGCCTCATCATTGCCGACTTTCTTCACATGCCCCCCTCAGAATGTGGTGTCTGGCCAGCATGTAAGTCACCAGCCCATCTATTTTTCAAACGTAATCAACTGACAACCCAGTCTGGGCTTATGGCGCCAACTGGCCTCACGGGGGCGAGCTAGACATCATCGAGGGAGCCAACCTCGCCCAAGACAACATTATATCAGGCCACACGGGGGACGGCTGTTTCCTAGACCCCGCGGATGACGACCTATATATCGGCACCGCTCGCAACTACGACTGCGCCATCGGGGCGCAGAACATCGGCTGCGGCTACAACCCGCCCGCCAACGACACTTCGTCTTATGGTACCAACTTCAACCAGGTCGAGGGCGGAGTCTATGCCGTGCAGTGGGACTCTGACTACCTTCGCGTTTGGCATTTCCCTCGTGACTCTATCCCCGCCGACATCCAGGCCAAGGAGCCCGATCCTGAGTGCTGGGGTCTTCCCGAGGCCATCTTTGGCGGAGAGAAGTGTGACGTGGACTCGTATTACAAAGATATGAACATTGTGATTAATATAGTGAGTATAAAAGGCCGCAGGTTGTATTTGCAAAACACGCTGACAATGGTATAGAATTTCTGCGGCGACTTTGGTGAGGCGACGTGGGGTACCTATCCAGAGTGTAAAGCGCTGGCTTCAACATGCAAAGAGCATGTTGCCAACAGCCCAGAGGCATTTGCTAGCGCGTGAGTGAAAACCCCAGGCCTCTTTATCCTTTCTTATGCTGATATAATCCTAGGTACTGGGATGTAAAGTACATTGATGTCTACGAGGCCACTGGCTCTCCCTCTCTGAGCTCCAGCGAGGGTAGCGCTGCGAACAACGGTGCAGTTACTCCTGAACCCACCACCACCACCACCACCATGACAACATTGTCGACGGTCTTTGTCACCATTCCAGAGAATGCTGAAACTACTGCCTCTCCTGCCTCAAACAAGGCCAAGGTGGACGAATACACATATCTGGGTTGCTTCCGCTCGAGCTCTGGCTTTCGAACGTTCGATCTTACTCTAGAAAGCAGCGAAATGACGGTGGAGAGGTGCATTGCAGCATGCGACGGCATCATCCATGCTGGCATATTCGAGAAAATGTGCTACTGTGCCGAGGAGATTGACAAGGACACTCGGGCTCTGGCTGACCCCTTGAGCTGCGACCACGTGTGCCCCGGCGGCGAGGACGAGTTCTGCGGCGGCCTCACGGGATCCCAGAACAATGCCACAGCCCGTCGCCTGGTCCTTGGGCGCGATGCCCCCAGCTACTACCTCTTGAGCGTGTATGCCGACTTGAAAAATGACGACGACGAGGCCCTCCCTCCGCCCATGCGGCCCGTCCCCGGCAGCATCACGCCCCCGACAGCACAGTTTGTGCGGACGACAACGATAACATATACGATCCCTTGCCCTACGGACCCGCATACCCTCATGGCTACCGAGTACGTTGCCACGGTGGAAGACTGCTCGTGCACCGAGCAGCCGTCGGTGCCGATGGAGACAAAGGTGGTGGATTGCCAGGCCTGCGGGCCCAAGGGCGAGGATACGGTGACGGTGACGATGCCCGTGACGGCCGTGCAAAATATTGAGCTGAGTGCTGTTCCGAATCTGACCCCGGGGCCCGTTTCCACCCCCGCGGTGAGACTGGGATATCTCAACATGACAGTCCCCAAGAGGTTTCAGCCATCGGTAGCCACACCCGAGGCTCCCCTGCAAGTATCTGGAAGCGTATGGAAGCAAACGCAGAATACCATTGTTTTGGCTATGCTTGCGAGCGTGATTTGCGTGGTGCTGGTTTGAGAGAGGAGAGAAGCGAGGCCAACAGTCGTCCCTGCTATGCTTGGGCCCGACATTCTTGTGATAGGGGTTCTTCTCTTCCCCAGGAATGAGAATAGGTAATTGCGAAAGACGCAAGTGATGGATAAATAAATAACTGCATGGTTGGATTGTAAATGATCGGGATACCCTAGGTAAGCGAAGAGGTGGAATTTATTGAGATAGAACATGAGTTAGAATATGATAGCAATAGACATGAGATTATGTCCACTTATCAAACCCCAAGACCCAAACGGCTTGCTTTTTCTTTTCTTATAGATGGTTGAGCGCTTGCAGCCAGTGCCATGAATGTTTAAATGTCGACGACTACAGCTCTACTCTTGACCTTGCCAGTGTTCCCATACATCTGGCCAGCGTTGACCATCAAGCCACCCCGGTTGCTGCCGGGGCCCGACATGAGCCACTTCCAGAGCACACTGTGAATACCCAAGCGCAGCAAGCTAATAATGTCAATCCAAGCCTCATTGGGGAAAAAGTCACAGATGGGGCCGCGACGAGGGCGTGAAAGCAGGCGCTCATAAACCTCTTGGAAATCGTCAAAATAGACCGATTCTTTCCCGTAGCCCCAGTGTACATGACCAAATACGTGCAATCGGGGTTTAACACGCCATGCTTCTCGTAGAAGGTGACGGCAGCCAAGACCAAGATCACGGTGGTGAAGCTGGTGGATGTGAGTTGGTGGCCATTTATTCATGCATTGGTGTATGACTTACTGGAGGGCAGTGGGTGACGAGAATGTCAGTTTCTAGCGGAACCTTGCTTAACCACGGATGGGCATTATCGGTGTATTGGAAGCTGTATGGAGGCATATGTCAATCAATCATGATATGTCACCTCAGCAGATTGGTTGGCTTACGCGAATTCTTTGGGGCCAATCTCTGGGATATCTGGGACACCGAATATATGTACCCTGCGGCCCTTGATCTGCTGGACTGTCATGGAACTCTCGAGGTAGTGAATGCCGGTCAAGTTTGGTGTGGCCCCTGTGCGTACGTCTTCAGTAGGGCGACTGGACGGGTCGAACCAGCTGTCATGGTTTCCTGCAATGACGACCTTGACTGGGTGCGGCTGGGCTCGGAGCCAGTCGAGCTGGACATCAATGTCGGCGACGGTTCCAGCATTTGTGAGGTCGCCCGCGTGGATGAGGATGTCGCCGAGGGGCACGGGCACTGTTTGGTCGTGTGTGTCCGAGACGCAGACGACACGGATCGCGGGTTTTCCACGGGGTGGCGCGAAAGGCCGGCCCCGGAGGAAGAGAACAAGGTAATAAAATTGAACAACCAGGAAGGTGAGAGGGGAGGAGAGAAAATGGTCAATCAGTGTCAGAGACTCCCACTGATTGCGGCGCCGCAGGCCGAGACAAGTGAGGAGTCCCATGGTCGCAAGGCTAATTTGGCGACAGTGGAGGGGAGCGTCAACCAATTAGCTTCTAGCGGTTCTTGTGAGAAATGCGAGGTGGTGGAAGCAAAAGTGAGTATCAAATGGCGGCTCACTTATGCGGTGACGATGATTGTGATGGTGTTGACGACGGGTGCTTGCTTGCTTTTAGTGAATGACGTTCATGGATGAAACCTCCCCCACACTGCGCTGCAGCCGGGGGGGCTTGGGAGTTTTGACTGCTAGCCAACCGATGAGGGCACGCGTTTTAGTGAGCAACCCCACTAGAGCTCCAGGATAAAGAGAGGCACGTGAAGCACCAACGTCAAGATAGTAAAAAATAAAAATAAAAGGGTTTAAATATTTATCTTTCACTTTTTCTATTATTGCTTTCTCTCCTGTATCACTCCAACGAACATGGGGATATTTAATCAGGGATCCAGAACCAGACCACCAGCTGCCGCATGAGCTATGGACGCCCCAACGCAACATCTCCCTCATAAATATGGCGGCCTTTCAGATTGTGTCCGGAAACCCATGCTCTAAGCCACGCCTATGAGGTTTCAACTTACTCTGCATAAAGCTCCTCGGATAGCTCGCAGTCCAACTCACCACAATGACGTAAAAACGGGTCGATGTGAAATGTGGCAACATTTTTGCAAAACCAACAGTCAGCACTCATGGTCTCGATAGAATACTTACACGGCCACTCCCCTCTTCTTGTGCCCAACTGGAAGATGGGTATGGAAGCTAATAAGACAGCTATGTTTGCTGGGTGCCAAGCGACCAAAAGTCTTAGTCGCCTACTCTATAAGCCAAACAGGGAATGGTCGAACACTAAAGTCTCAAAATACATCACACCCAGCCATGCTTCGATGGATATCATGCTAAAAATTACATGTATAAATTTTGCTTATGTGTAAACCAATGCTATGGCAACGACGCCAACTATTTATGTAGTCGATTTCACTTTTCTTCTTCTTTTCCTTTCCATCACCAATGCCTTTTTTTCTCTTACTTCTATTAATATATATTCTGTTCTCTCCCATCACCTGGTAAGCCGAAACAGTCACTTACATACTGAGGTTTGTTGGCAATCATACGTGCATTGCAGTCATAAGCGACGTTGCGTTTGCTTTTACGAGTGCGGTTCAGTCATCCTTGTCACAATTCACTTCGTCCACATTCACATTTCGAATCATGTTTTCCAAAAAGGGATTGATACGACTTAAGTATCCATACTAAGTGCGCAAAATCACATGATTTTGGTCTCGCCCAAGGCGCCATCATCCTCCAGTCCCAGCGCCAAAGCGGAAGCTTCCTCGAGTGGATCCGCACGACCCCAGCACAGCTGAGCAAAGCAAGCTATGGTGGAGCTCAAGCCCGCTGTGATTGGATCCAAGCGCTAGGAAGAGACCAAGCCGCAAGCTTGGTAGCTGAGGTGCGGGGCACCCACTCGAAGACACGATGCCCTAAGGGGATCGACAGGTGACGTTGCTCCCAATTCTGCCAGAGCTTGATTCTTGTCGTCAACGTCGTCATCATCTCACTGCCGTGGTGTCGTGCATCACATCCTGATTTCTAGCATCACAGTCTTCCCTAAATGTTGTTTGCTTCGGCCGAATAAATCTGGTGGTTTCTATTTCACTTTATCGCTAGCTCTTGATCCTCCTCGCCCACCATGTCCAGTCCCAGGGCTGACGACTCTCAAGAGGGCAACTTTGGGTCTGTCTATTGTCCATCCCATCCCTACCCAATATGCGCATTGCTAATGGTGATATCACTTTCAGGGTTGACTTTGTCATCCACTACAAAGTCCCTCCTGCTGGTAATTGGCCTTGTCATCGAATAATCCCAACCCGAATTACATTGCTAACCAATCAATCCAGCCGCAGAACGTGTCGAAGCTGAAGCTGGTTTTGTTCAACTCATCGAGTCGCTTACCACTGTAGGCCTTGCTACCGAAGTCCGACATGGTGACCAAAACTCCCTCCTAGTCTTTGTCAAGATTGCTTCTTCCGATCTCCTCGCACAGCAAGCTTATCGCGGCCGCCTGCAGGATTGGCTCCATGGCGTTCGTCCCTCAGCCCCCGACAAAGATATTGCCCAAGCCCTTGAGAGCGAACCTGTCACCGAGGCCGAGCGCCTGCGATTAATATATCTCATGATTACCAGGCCCAAAAACGAGGGCGGCGCTGGCATCAGTTCGTCCAGCTCGAAATGGAAGCATGTCGCTGCAGTATTTCCCTTACACGATCGCTCCTTCAACAAAGCCTGGATCAAGAAGTGGGGCGGCAAGTATCTGTTGAATCAGGAAGACCTCGACAACATCCGTGACAAGTTTGGTGAAAGTGTTGCCTTTTACTTTGCTTTTCTGGGTTCTTACTTTCGCTTCCTCGTTGCACCCGCTGCACTTGGCTTCGGCGCCTGGCTGCTCCTCGGTCAGTTCTCTACTTTCTACGCTTTGCTCTGCAGTCTCTGGTCGGTTGTCTTCTTTGAATACTGGAAGAAGCAAGAGGTCGATCTGGCTGTTCAGTGGGGAGTCCGTGGTGTCTCCAATATCCAACAGTCACGCCCTGAATTTGAATGGGATCATGAGGAGGAGGACCCAGTCACTGGCGAGCCCACCAAAGTCTACCCACCGCTCAAGCGAATCAAAACACAGGCCTTGCAGATTCCATTTGCCGGTCTCTGTGTTGTTGCTCTAGGAACTCTCATTGTATCATGCAACTCCCTTGAAGTATTCATCAACGAGGTGTACCAAGGCCCTGGCAAGCAGTATTTGGTAAGGGAAAAGATACCTCCAGCCACACAACTCGGGATACATCTAATATCTCTATCTTTAGGGGTTCTTGCCGACCATTCTCCTGGTTGTTGGGACACCAACAATTTCTACCCTCCTCATGAACGCTGCCGACAAGTTGACGGACATGGAAAATTATGCCACTGTTGATGGTATGTGTTCCAATCTTATATTTAGAGCCGGGTTAACATTCCTAGCTCATGATGCTGCACTTATCCAGAAGCAATTTGTTCTCAACTTCATGACCTCATATATGGCTCCTCTTTTTACAGCCTTCGTCTATATCCCCTTCGGGCATATTCTTATTCCATTCCTTGATTTCTGGAGAAATGCCGCCCAAACAATCACTTTTAGCGAAAAGCCACTCCCTACCCGAGACTTTGAGAGCAACCCTGCCCGGATCACAAATCAGATGTACTACTTTACGGTTACGGCCCAGATTGTCAACTTCGTGACAGAGGTTCTCGTGCCTCTTGTTAAGCAAAAGGCCATGACCAAGGCCAATGAATTCAAGACCAAGGGGAAACAAAGTCATGATCACGAGGAGGAGGCAGCATTCCTCGAACGGGTTCGTCGGGAGTGCGAGCTGGAGGTGTATGACGTAACGGGTGATTACCGTGAGATGGTGATGCAATTTGGTAAGCCAAACACGCTGGTATGAATGCTCGGGCGTATTCTGACTCTTAGTAGGCTATCTCACTTTGTTCTCCGTTGCTTGGCCACTTGCTGCCTGTTGCTTCTTGGCCAACAACTGGGTTGAATTGCGGTCCGATGCATTCAAGATTGCCACCAGCAGTCGCCGCCCGATCCCCTGGCGAGCTGATTCAATTGGGCCTTGGCTAACCGCTCTTGGTTTCCTCTCTTGGCTCGGCAGTATTACTGGTGCCGCTATTGTGTACCTCTGCAGCAATTCTCGTGATGGAATCAACAGTGCGACATCAAGCATCACAGGGTGGGGGCTACTCTTGAATATTCTCTTTGCTGAGCACTTCTATCTAGCAGCACAGACGACTGTACGATATGTCTTGGGCAAGTTGGATAGCCCTGGTCTGCAGAAGGAACGGAAGGAGCGATACATGACAAAGAAGAGGCTTCTAGGAGAGAACCTTGGCCAGGACGTAGTGGTAGCACCAAACCTCGTCACTAGTGAAAAGATTACTCGAGAGGCACTGGAAGAGGAAGCCCGCCAGGCGTCGATCCGTGGACACGGAACCCCTGAGGAGACGTAAGTTTCGCCCCTTGTTCATTACACGTTTTAAGTCTAATCATATTATAGGTTCTGGCAACGACAGCGGGGTCTGCAGGAGACTATCGATGTCGGGCGAAGGATGATTAAACAACAAGTGAGTGAAACTGCCCTGACTCGCACGTGGGGGGCAGTGTGACTAACAATGGCGACGACACAGGCGGTCTCACGAGACGGTATTCAAAAGGCTTCACCGAGCGAGAGGGCTTAAGAAGAATGTCTCAGCATTATGAGATATGATGCGAGGAGCTTGCCTAGATTGCCGAGGTGGGGCATGGCGTTGTGTAGGGTGCCGAATCAGGCAGGCGTACCCACTGATTTGATAATGATGGGTTTTAAGCAAAATTGAAGGCGTCGTGTCCATCGGCTTTTGCATGCTTGCTGTCGTCTGAGAATGGCCAATATTCATTTTCGGTCCCGACGAAGACGGTACTTACTACCTTAAGAAGAGCGCACGTCCCTGATGCATGATCACGTTTTCGCAAAAGTGTATGTGTGTCATTACAAACCTGAATATACAGACATAGGTTTTCTGGCTCGCGTTTACTCGACCCATGAGATAAGATGGCGGATTTATTTACATTTTAAACCGGGCCCAGATGATGGTGGCCAAAGGATCCGTAGAAAGCCACCAGGTCCCTGTCATAATAGAATAAGAAACAACCTTCTAGAAATGCTCGGCGCTGGGGCCGGGCATACCAGCCAGACCACTCCTTGTGATTCCTGCCGCATGATGCCCAGCGTCGCTGAGTTCGAAACCGGCCAGGCTTTGCAGGAGAGGAGCGAGGGCTTAGCTCATGACGCCCTTGTCGCCCGGCGCAATAGGTACTAACAGCCCATGCAGCACCGAGGAAGAACGCCATGCATATCGATACCGAGTTGAGCCACTCCCAGAGGGCCAGGAAAAGTCACGCATGCATGAAGATCAAGAGTGGGAGGAGGGAGCCCGATAGAGTTGGCTGATGAAGAGTGTCGCCGCAGCTGCTGTGTTGGGCGTGGCGTGCGACCAGGGAGGGGACCACTGCGGGTTGGTGAGTTCGACAGCCTCGTTGAAGGATTCACAAACTTGACAGGCGGGGGGGGGGGGCAGGGATGCGTTTTATGACACAGGAGCTGCCGCAAAACCGTGGCAAAGTCATGCAGTGTTCATCGACAAGCCATAAAAGATGAATAGACTTAAACCTAAATTGGTTCGATGTGAATGGGTGATCAAGGGAAGAAACGGCCCAATTAGTGGTTTAGAGCGTTTCGTCCCGTCGTTATTGGAGATGACGATGCTCTCTAATTCAGGATCAAGTCTTTTTTGTCAAATACGTACTCCGTACAAGGTACCTACCTACCTACGCGGGAGAGACCCTTTTGTGGACAGCGGCGGGCTGCTGGATATGATGTGGACAGTAGTCAAAAATTATGTAAGATGCGAGGAAATGGTTTTGAGTGGCTTAAAATGGGTTTGGAGTGCTGTCCATATCATGTCCAGCAAGTCCTCCGCTGTCTAGAAATGGCACCCTCCCGCGTAGGTACCTACCTGTAATTAACCAGTCTCTCACGTGAGGAGGCCTGCTAGTGTGGATTTAGTCTGTTTCTGCCTGCCTTTTTCTTCTTATTTTGTTTCTGTGATCGGCAACAAAAAAAGGAAGCATGTGGAAATGATGTGTATCCTTTTTAGGTTCCCCCGGTGATTTTCCTTATCGGTGACGGCGGTGGATAAAGTTTGAGTTATTGGTGCTGGCCTAGGCTCAATTATTTTCATATTTCTTGCGTCACTACTCAGGAGCTAATGTAATGCCTTTTTTATTAATTTTTATTATTATTAACCCCCCCCCCCCCGATATCACGTCAAGACTCTCACCGTTCATTCCATTCGCAAAACCAACGATGGCATAGTCCAGGGTAGTCGAGGCAATGGTCCTTGCGTCTTTGGCTGTAAAGATAGACGAGCTGAGACCACATTGCGGAATGTGCCAAGCTAAGCTGCCCTGCTCACGTGCGGACGAACCTTATGAGCTGAACCACTGACCCTGTCCTTGATAAGGGTGCACTGACGTGGATTAGCTTAATAGCTGTGCTATGTTGTAACCGAGGGGCCATGGAGGCGGCACAGCTCAACGACGAAGCTAACGGATAACACTCTGCTAGTTACAAGTTTCTACCACGCAGGGTCCACCACCAACCTGTCAAGAAACGTGAAGAGATGCACATAAAACCTGAGAAAATATTGCGATTAACCGGCTATGTCCATGAATGACCCTAGACTCTGTCTTCCTACTCGTTGGGTTTGCCTTGTCCGCTGCTCTGGTGTGCCACCCACGCAAGACATGAATGTCTCGGCAATGATCGACAGTACATAAGACTGACTAGTGATGCGTGTGCTCCGTGGTGCTTGGCGAGGGAGGGGCTGAAACTTGCGACAATCCACCTTAAATCTACGACCTAAAGTGTTAGACAGGCAGCATACATAGGGTACGCACATAGAGCAGCAAAGGTTGGCAGAAATCCAGATAGACAAAAAAACACAAAAAAGCAATATTGTCCAAAACGTGAACATAGCACGGGATGGCATGGCACGGGCTGACAACCTGGCAGGGGGAATGCATGGGTGCATGTCCACATCTCGGGCTGGATCCGCTCACTTCTGAGATGAAGCTGACCCGGCGCCAGGTACCGTACGATGGCTCTATTTCCCTTTTTTGATACCTGCCCCGACCACGCGGTCATGGTATGCGGGAGAGCAGGGCTAGAGCCACGTTTTTGACCCCCTTTTGACGAAGAGGATCGGCGTTCAACGTTCAGGTAACGGAGAATAAACAAGAACAACGCCAATCTGAGGATCTGCATCCTAGGTTTGACCTGCCTCTGGGGAAGAGAGGGTCGATCTTCTTGACCATGGCATTCTTGATCGGTTGCGCCATCTTGACAGCGATCATCATAGAAAATTAGGTATGGCTTCCACCTGCCAGCACTGGACTAGAGCGGCGCCTCTTTTCCGGAATACCTTTCGCCACCACCCGACAGCTTCCGTGCATGTAAGCCCGCCCGCCCCCTGAAGCTATAGAGAACTACCGAGAAGCCAAACCAACAGTATGGTGGACCAATTTCAACTTACTTGGCAATGGCATCTCGGCCGCCCTCGGTCGTACTCTCACACCATGGTCATTTCGAAGCCGTCAAACTAGACTCCGGCAGCGACTAAAAATACGGACAATGTAAGACGCCACCGGAAATGGGTTGGGGTCGTGCTGCGACGTCGGCGGCGTGCCGTTTCGACCAGCGCCATCGCACAAGCGAGACGGTACACTCCGTTTGTCATCGTGAGAGGACTGCTGAATTGGGAAATTCTTCAATAGACTAGGGACGCCAGCTTGCTCGCACGACACCGTCAGGGTCGCTCGGCCAGGGTGCCGTTGCAGTATGTTGAGGCCTAGTCGACCAGATCCGTGACCGAGATGGAAGAAGAAAATATTAAAACTTCCCCACCACAGCGCAACCACAGGGAATGTGTCTGGGGGATATTGTAGACTGTTCTCCATGCTGCCATGCATCCCGGGCAGAGGGGGGCAGGCTGCCTGACCAATGAAGCCTCCATGAGGTCAATCGCCTCCGTCATGACGAGACAGAGCCAGGCACAACAAGAGGCGATTTACCTTGATCCCCGCCTCGAGTCGCGTAGTGCCACCTGGCTATTGTAGTGCAGGGCAGCTAGCAGGAACACCTTTGGGTTGTCGTCGGTGGGGTCGGGGAGGGTCCTTGATGGAGTTCCGCGTTCCGGCCATGGGAGAAGAAAAGAGCAAGCCAACTCCCCAATCCCATTACGCAGATGGCACAACGTGGGCGCGGGAAGTGGGACCAGGCAAAGCCCAGATTGCGGACCGCTAGCCCAGCTAACGGGGAGCTGCTCCATTATCGGTTGGATTTAGCTGTCGGAGAGGCCAAGAATAATGGTTTTCCTTTCCTCTGGATATCTGATGGATTCTGCTCGGCCAAAGCAGAGAAAGCCACCCCTGGTCCATCGCCGGTAGCAGTAGCGAGTCGAGGTCCAGCTTGTGCCACACCCGCATTCCGATGCGAGCCACGGGTTTGAACAGGACATGGACCCCGCAGGCCAATCATGACGGGCGGTCATGCACATGCCACACTGCCTCATGAGGAACCCCGCGCTGCTTGGCCTTTGCCTTGCTATGAGTGCGATTTGCCTTGTTTCTAGGCCACCACCCCGAGTTAGACCCTGGACCCTGAGTCCTGTGTGTCCCCTTTGTCCTACGCCCGTCTTCGGTTTACAGACACCATTGCACTTTTATGCCTGGCCGACCACTCACATCCTCCAAAATGCGCCAGCAAACCGAAAAAAAAACCAGCCATTATCTTCTGTAGGCTCAGGTTGCTCCGCCGCTGACACGGGATGGCCCGAGGTTGTCGCGCGTCTGGATACCTAGGCAGCAACCAATGCACTTCTCTGGGCGTTTTTGCTTGTTACCTATCACGCCCACCATCCTTTCCCCCCCTCGGGAAACCAAGCCGGTGGCCGACAACACTTATTGACCGTTGCCTTGTCCAGCAAGCACCGAGATGGATGGATATCCGTAGTAGATTCGGTGGTGGAGTCTGCTCCGCTCTGTAATACGGATACTCTCCACTTATCCACCCTCCCCAAGTCCATGGGTCGCCCGCCCATCCCATCCATGCCACGCCACGGCCATGGGCAGTCCTGGCAAGGGTATGTGACGGCTCTGTCTGGCCTTGGGCAAGGGTCGCATGCGGCGCCGTCCTTATGCCTTGGGACCCTTTGTTCACCATTTTGGTGTCCTTTCAAAGTAGCTATGTCTGCACTCCGCTTCCTTCCCTCTTCTTCCTTGCTTCTGCCTCTTTCTTGCATTTTCAACTAGAGGCTAGTTCCACGCTGGAAGCCGTTGTGGACTCCACCGTTGGTTCACCAGTCTTCGGTCCCCCTTCTGTCGTGTGATGTGCCGCCACCCCAATCTCTAGCGATTTGCGCTGTTGCTGCGGCCGCTGTTGTCATTGGTCTTGACTGCGCCGCCTGCCTGTGTCTGCCCTGTTGCCGTCGCCTCTTATTGACTTACACGCCCACCAGCTGAACCCTTCCCTGCCTCCTCCATCTTCTTCAGACTACTCCCACCACAAGAGACCCGGGGCAATTGTATCCAACACCAACCCACGAACACGCACGTCGAACCGAGTCCGTAGAGCTTGCTCACCATGGACGACGTCGCCGACCTTGTCGTAACGCCCTTCCGGGATATCGTTGAGAAGGGCCGCGCCGCCGTCGAGAATGCGGGCGACACCCAGCCCATGCTCAAGGCTGCACAGGCCTTGGTCAAGGAAGGCGAGCGCGCCCTCAAGAGGATCGAGCCTCTATGTCGCAAACACCTCGACGAGTACGGCCCCAACTTCCTGGATGCACTCAAGGAGAATGGTATGGCCCATTACCCCGCCATAGCTGTGTAACTGCCTCAGCTGACGTCTGCTTTCTCAGATGACATCGCCAACTTTCGCTCTGAATTGAACGACTTGCTCTGGGAGTTTGATGACTATATCGATCCTGACGAATTTGATGCCGACAAATTTGCAGAGCTACAGGGGCTATCGCGCAAAGCTGCCCCCAAAATCTACGATATTCTCATGCGCATGAAGCTCGAGGTGCCGGTTGACCACGATGCTCGTTCCATCATGACGCGTATGTCAGCGCCTAGATCACCTCCGATATCACCGTCTCCTCCGCCAGTCCTGCCTCTGTTTCCCAATTCCTCCACTGCGGCTACCACTCCTATCGATCCTCCCGCTCATTTGTCCGGCTCCCTCCCTGGTGGGCGGTCTCCCGAGCCGACAACTGTAGAGGCGGCAACCGACCAGCTAAAACGGATG
Source organism: Calonectria henricotiae (assembly GCA_020623695.1). NCBI lineage: Eukaryota > Fungi > Ascomycota > Sordariomycetes > Hypocreales > Nectriaceae > Calonectria > Calonectria henricotiae. Next base: position 294,583 of record JAHVYB010000019.1, read on the forward strand.
ATGCAAACTCAGTCGGGCCCCGACCAAGGTCTCTATGGCGGCTTCCCACCCCCGGTACCACCTCCTCGCCAACCACTCCCCCCCATTGAACCACCACCGAGACCGCCATCTGCCAACCCGTGGGATGTCAAGACTCCGCCTCCAATTCCCGAAAGCCGCATGCGGGACGATTTCACCTTCGATAGGAGGGCTCCCGTCGCACCAATCGACTCCCCCCCAATGGATCCCATCTCACCCCCCATCAGCCCGGAAACACGACCCAAGGCGATACCAATGGCTCGGCCACGACCGTTGAACACTGGGGCCGACCGGTCCTCGCAGATAAGCAACGACCCCAGGCTTAGCCCGACGGGATTCGACAGCACGTATGAACGAAATTACAATCCCTTCCCCAGCCAATCTCCTAGGGGTAGATATTCTAGTGCCACCTACATCATGTCTACATCTATTCCTGAGGATGCCGTGTCGGACCGAGATAACCATGGTGGAAGATTATCCCACCCTATTGCCCGGCTTCCGCCTTTGCCTGACTACCGGGCACCGCCATCTCGACCGGAATCACTAGAATCAAACATTAGTTCCGTATTTGATAGCAACCGACGGAACGACGGTTCTACTACTCCCCTGACTTCGGAACATCGTGGTTCTACTGTGTCCGGACTTCAAAATAGCCCCACGCTTGGCACTTCGCTGCCTGCTCCGATATACGTAAAGCCACTTCCCGTTCCTCCTGCTAAACATGTGGGCCGGCAGTTGAAGACATCGGCTCCGCCACTCCCGGCCCCACCGCCGATTGACGAAAACCCGATCCCCGTACAAACGGAATTCACCCCGATCATGTCCGATATTGATGTTGATGCTGGTCTTATCCCTGTCGCTACTGAGAAGCCTGAACCTGCTTACCGCCCAAACCCATATGCCATCGACTGCAAAATCACTCCCGATAGCTCTTTCTATGTCCACAAGGGATTTTGTGAAGGTGCCCAGGATGTTATCAGGGGTGGAGTTGGGGTGAAGAAGACAAAGAAGGCGGTTCGTTGCCCCAACATATTCTGGTACGATGATGAGGATGAAATTAACTCGGATACATAGGGCTTTACGTCTACTGCTACTATCGGGCGATGCATCAAATGCTTCTTTGAGCTCGATTTCAAGGAGATTGAGTTGGATATCAACGGTGCAGGTATGATATTTTCTGAAAGAAGATTTTAGATCTGTAGGCTAACTATTTATTAGATCGCGGCAACTTCATCAAAAACGGAATCGGTTTCCGCCTTCGTTTCCTTCAAAAGAGCCACCTTCCTACCCGACGCTCAGATGACATCCTCTACGGATGTCTCTTTTGCATTCACACAAGCAAGACGTTGCACGCTAGCGACGCAACGGTTTTCACTAGTCAAAAGTCTCTTTTTGCTCACCTAGCACGCCATCCCCAACCGTTGCCGAACGTCCCTGGAGTAACGGTCATAGAAAGAGACGATATCCCACCTCAGTTCCACAACAACTATGACCTTCATCTGAAGAAGCCACATGAATCGCACCCTGTCATTGAAAAGGCCGACGACATCGCCCTTCTGCCCACGGGAACCTCCAGGGAAGCTGCGCGAAGGATGTACGGCCAGCGTCTACTCTTTGACAAGACACCCGCACTGGAAATGGTCCAAGGTGCCAAAATTGTTGGTCTCCATTGGCCGGAAAGGTACATTGGCGAATGGGCCATGGGTTGGCATGACGGAGTCTTTGCATCGTTACCAATGGAAATCTTGAAGCTAGATCAGCCGCCCGACGATGAGCTGCAACTTTGCGGAACAAGTCAAACACAAGTGACGACGAAGTGGAAATTTAACCCCAAGGATAGAAAGGGAACCAAATGGCTCAAGTTTGATAAGGAAGAGGTCCTCGGCAACATCAGCTGTAAGTGAAATCTACCTACCGCACTTGCGAACGGGATGATATGACGCCATTACTAACACTCTCATAGGGGCATACCGAGACCATTGGTGTTGGTCTGGCACAAACGCCAAGGGCCAGTGGGGCATCTTTCCAATGGCCTTTGTTGACGCCTCTACCCTGCGAGACTCCGGAAGCATATTGTCTGACCGGGCCAGTGTCCTGAGTGAAGAAAAGAAGTCAGGATCTATGCTGGCTCGATTTGGCACTCGCCGGTCCAATAGGTCTGGAGGACGACCTGCCAGCGTTGCCGGATCGACAGGAAGCGGTGAAACCCCGCCGACCCCAAGTATGTACTAATAAAGAAAATTCCGGGCTGTAATTGAAATGAGGATGGGCAAAATATGATGGGCAACTGAGCTATGACTGCTAGCCATGGGAACGGGCGTTGGGATGTCTGGGTCGGTATACCCTTTCTCTGCAAAAAAAAACTGGCTTTTCTATGTGCGTTAGAGCATCTGACACGCGGGATTTCATTTGTAAATCTGTAGACTTTCCCTTTGTATTCCGGTTAACCAGGTACTATAAAGAGAGGAGAAGGATTGGGATGAATAGGATAGGAAACGTGGCACCTCTGATTTGGAGTGCTTCCATTTTAGCCTCGTCTCCGGTGTCTCATGACAATGTTGGTTTTTTCTTTTCTTTGCTATCACAGCCCCCATGGTATTGTGAGAAAGGGCTATGCCGCCATTGCCTGCGGGGTCTAAATGCAACATCGCTAGGAATAGGAATCCTTCTGTGCTTGTGCTGACACAAGAAAACGAAAAGCAGGTGTGCGACCTCGCGGAGGATGGACAAGAAGGGGAGCTTTCCCGAGGCTGTGGTAGCTTTCAATGTGAATTCTGTGCGCTGATTCGGAACATGCGGTGTGGACGAGAAGGAAAAATTGAGACTTTGGTTGGTTGTATAATGGCTCAATGTCTCTGGCTCGATGTGTTGACACAGCATTCAATTTCTCCACCATGCAACCTGGGACGAGGCCTGCGCCGCTATGCTTGTCACATCAATGCGCCATTGTGAAGCGACACCTTTGGCGCGTCTGAACCAAGTCATGATGATAAGAATCTCATCGAGGTAAGAAAATGGAATATCTTGCTGGATTTGCCTCAACTCGGGTCAATTGGAAATGTTGTTGGTTGTCAAGGCCTTACCCTAGCCTGCATTAGACAACGTATTAGGCTGTCTTGGCGGGGGGACTCTCCTTGACCATGTTGTGCTTTTTTCAGGATTTTTTTTGTGCTCTAGCTGACCTAGTTTTTCTTCTTTTCGATCCGGCATTTTTTTGTTATTTTTAGGCCCACAGCATGGATCGGAGAATAACCAGCAGACGATGTGCTGTTGAGCAAGGTTTATGGATGCACAGCTGTTTGAGGTTTATGATAGGTTTATTGACTTGCCGAGCCGCCGCAATAAACCTGATACCCCACTGCTTGTTAGCCTCTCGTAACTAACAGTCTATTGATGCTTGGTATGAGAGCTGGGATCCGGAAAAAAAAAAGGAGAAGAAAAAAAAGAAAGAAGAAAAAAGAGATCCAGGCCTTCACCTCCATCCTCAACCCTGTTATCGGACGCACAGTGACGTTTCGCCCAACAACGATCACTGAGGAGAAACATCACATGGGGTACGTCACCAAGGTGAGTTTGGTGATGCGCTGGCGGAAGGATTATTGCCAAGCCAATAAATACTCATGAAGATCGATTGACGTGGATCACGGCTGGAGGGACGAAAACCTGTTTTGCAGGGTTTGTTGATAATATCAAGAGGTCAGACAGACAGAGCAAACTCACATCATACGTACATGCAGACATGTGTGTGAAGGATCGTCTGGCGGGATCACGGGCCTTGCTTGGCCTGTCGGTGGACCGAATATAGAAACGCCGAACTACTCCATAACTACGGGTCTTTGGGGGACGCGCTTGGGCGATCGGATCATAAACGGGTGCCTTTCCTGAACTACTGTGTGGAAAATCTCTGTTTCGAAAAGCCGCATCGTTTGGTGAAGGGATTAATGTTAGAGGCTCTGGTGCGGGCTCCACCAACGACTGGCTCTCGCGCGGGGAAAAGATGGTGTCCGCGGCGGTGGTTGAGCATAGAGATGGAAGAGCGGGGGCGTTCACTCAGTTTGATGACCCGGTGCCTGCAAAAAGCTGAAGTTGAGGTTGCAGCGGTGTAGAAGAAAGGAATGCGCAGCCGTGGAGCCTGCTCTGCGGCGTTATAGGTAATGATTGACTTGTCCAGGCGGGGTGATGTTGGCAAGGTGAGGCGATGAGGATTATGGAGACATGCAACCATCCCAAGGTTGGGCGGATGGAAACCGTTTAACACATTAATGCTCTAGAACCCCTGGTTCGCAACCAACAATGTGCATGTGTCGTGCATGCATTAGAGCTGGACAATGTCAGCGCAGCATTGAAAATGGCTATGCGATGGGATGCGAAATGCGGAGAGCGCATGATGATGGCATCCGCATCCATGTCATGATGGCTAGTCACGACTGGGGCTAGGACAGGATATGGCATCCCTTGGCTCAGCGCAGCATCCCGCCAGTGCGTGTTGCCACCAGCCTCGATTGGGGTGGGTTGGTGGAGGATGGTAGGGTTTGCGAAGAGGGGGGGGGGGATGAAAAAAAAAAAAAAAAAAGGAAATAACAGCATTCTTTGCTTTGTTCCGGAACCGCAAAGCCGAAGGATAAACCTTGGATTGCTTCATGAGCTAGCATGCACTAGTTCGGGATGAAGCTCCCTCCCTCGGGTGGTTTGAATCATTCAGCTCAGCTCTCGGTGGGTGCTGTACCTGGTCTCAGGCTCAGGGATCGTCTTCAGAGCTTGCTGCACGTGGCACAAACTGTCGTGGTGGCTCGGTTAGCACCGATACAGTGTAATCCAGGGCAGAGGACGGGCCCCACAGTGGCTCGTCCTAGGAGGCAGAAGGGCAGAGAATGCGGCAGACTGTGCGCGGGCGAGCAACAACGGCCCAAGGAGGGCTGCAACAGCGAAGAGCAAGCAGCCACAGGCCACCACCCCGGCACACCAGCAGGCAAAAAATAGGTGCATGCATCAGGGGCATCCACGGCCCGCACCACTGGGCTGGCCCATCTATTGGTATGGTTCCGGGGTCCTAGCATGACAACTCAATCTCCCTATTCTTCCTGAAACACCACAAGCCGCCCCATCGTAGCTTGATAGGCAACATGTCGCCGCCCAGCACGGCACTCGCCTGTGGGTTCTTGTGCTCTCGGCGCGTCACATCTTCCCTCCACCGTCCATAATCGCCAATCATAGCTTGCTTGGCCCTGCGCTGATGCCCCACTGCCGCCAAGGGGCCCCTTGTCTTCCAAGAGCTCAACCATGACCGTCTCGTCACCTCTTGGGGACCATGTCGGAGAGAACAGCTCAATGCCGGACGATCAGGCTGGTGTCGTGTCGGTCCAACCATGGAGGCGTAGCGCCTGTCTATGCTCCATGATCTGGTGAGGGTCTGGCACAGATCTTGATGGCCATGTTTGTATATAGTTCCCTCCCTCGCCCCCGTCCGTCTCATGACTCCCTCACACCCCGTCCACGTCTTCAATTCAGTCTCATTGGACCTGGCCATATATGTCCTTTGTCTTTTTTTCTTGGTCTTTTCACTGCTTCTGCAAAATCTTACCCCCCATTTACTTCTAGTCTTAATTTCTTATCATACCTCTTTACACCATGTTGCACGACTTCTCCTGGGGAGGGCTCATCGCTCGCGCAAGTCTCCTTGCCTCCACCCAACGTCGAGCTGAGACTACCGACACATATGTCTCCCACGCCTCTGTAGCTATCAAGCGACTCAACGAGGATTGGTATAATTCTGGTACGGGTGTTTGGGACAACGCGTGGTGGAACAGTGCCAACTGTCTCACTGCAATGGCCGACTTTACTACTCTCCGCCTCGACGAGGCCAACAAGCTCAACATTGGCGGCTTCATGCGCACCACTTACAACAACGCCCAAAAGACAAATGTTCAGACCATCAAGACAATGAACCAGGGTCTTGTGAGTTCATCATACTGCATCGACCGCGACACGGGGTGCATGACGAAGCGTTCCTTCATGGAAAAGCGCGGCTACGACGATTTTCTCAACGAGTTTTATGATGACGAGGGTTGGTGGGCCCTTGCCTGGATTCGCTCCCACGACGCCGCTGGCAATCAGGAGTACCTCTCCATGGCCGAGAACATTTTCACCGACATGAAGACCGCCACCGGTACCAACTGCAATGGCGGTGTGTACTGGAACAAGGACCGCAAGTATGTTAATGCCATCACCAACGAGCTTTACCTTGCAGTGGCCGCCTCCCTCGCCCGTCGAGTGAACGATAAGAAGGACGAATACCTCAAAATCGCCGAAGATCAGTGGGAATGGTTCAGGAAGAGCGGGATGATCAACGATAAAAACCTTATTAACGATGGCCTTACCTCCGAGTGTAAGAACAACGGGCTGCAGACCTGGAGCTACAACCAAGGTGTTATTCTCGGAGCTCTTGTCGAGCTCTCCCTTGCCACTGGTAAATCCAGCTACCTCGACAGCGCCACCAAGATTGCCAAAGCTGCCATTAAGGATCTTTCCAACGACAATGGCGTTCTTGTTGAGGCTGACGACTGTGAACTCAAAGATGGCCACTGCGGCACTGATGGCCAGCAGTTCAAGGGCATCTTTATCCGCAACCTTCGATATCTCCACACTGTCTCTCCCCAAGACGAGTTCAAGACATGTATTCTCAAGAATGCCGACTCAATCTGGAAGAACGATCGCAACTCCCGTGACCGGCTAGGTGTCGCCTGGACCGGTCCTTACGTACCCGCCTCGGGTCCTTCTCAAAGCAGCGCTATTGACGCTCTTGTGGCAGCTATTGCTGTTTCTTCTTCTTAATCTCCCCTTGACAGGCCAATACTATTATTTCCCTATACATTTTCGTTTTTGCTGTTAAATTTTTAGAGTGGCATTAATGGGCACATGATTTGCGAATGATGTGACTTTTACGCATCTAGTAGGAGGCATGGCGAAATCTGGAGTTTTGATTTGATGAGACACTGGAGGATTTCCAGAGTGGCAATTTTTTGGACCAGATCTGCGCAGAGGCTGCAGATCTTCATAATGTCTGATACCCTATTCAGAGAATGTTACACATAGCTATGTACCCTCCTACCTGAGGATGAAAATTAAAGTAAAGATATTTATCCACTTGATATATTGCCATGTAGCATTGTTTGGATTATTACCTCAATAGATCATCATGCTCGAAACAAAGAAACAAAATTTGCCAAGAGGGCCACCCACATCGATGGATCCTGGAAGCATAACAATGCTACGTTATGCCTCGTCCTCTAATCTGGCTGGGCCCAACTGTGGCAGGGATTCGGGGAAGCTGATCCCTGTTTCAGGTCCTAAGGGGAATAAACAGGACCAACCGTGGATTCTGTAGGTGAGATGCTTAATCCGAATCCGGAATGCGGCATGAAACAACTACCAACCGTGTGTGGCGGAAGAGGGACAGTGCGGCACAGTGTTTATTAACACACATTCAACACCGTACCCACAACGCGGGCGATATTACTGAGTAGCTGCAGAGCTTTGAGAGCTATGGCAGAGCCTCAAAATCCATCACAACGTGAACGGACGTCTGATGATACGACATTGGTTATTCTGCCCGTCTAAGACAGCTGTGATACCTCAGCGAGACGAACTGTCTAATCTGCCGCATTAGCCGTCTTCTAATTTTTTTTTTCCCTTCTCGGGTCTCGTCCATTTCGGAGGCGGGGGTGTCTGAACCACGACTACGCCGTAGATCTAGCTGCCTTTTGACTCCTCACACCAGCACGACACATTACACGGATCACCACCCTGAAGCTGAGCCCAAGCTTCTGAAACCCGGCCAAACCGCCACCTGCAGCCGCCTTGACCGCAAACACCATGGACGCTCCCGAGGCCGAGTTTGACATCAAACTGCAGAAGATCTCCGCCGATTTGTTGGGCGACTTTGACCGCTCTCTCCACAATTTTCTGTGGAAATCGGACGGTCATGGAGGCTCAAGAGTTCGGTCGCGAGTCAGAGCCAAGGAGACTTCTCGACTGACCTCAAATGTGCGTCCCTGGCTACCGTGGCATGTTTTATATTGCTACTTTCTGTATTCCGCCGTGTTTGCTGACGGCCTTGGTAGCTTCTTGACCCATTCCAGGAACTGCCGCAGCTGCTTGACCCGTATCTGCCCAAGTGGATTCCCCAACTGGCGGAGGCTTTTCTCAAGCACCTACAAACCCGGCACCGTGGTAAATCTCTCTCATCACGCTCAAAGTTGCTGGTGTCTGTCGAATTTGCCATCTGTAAGATTTTGTACACATTTTGCAAAATTAGGGGAGAAAAAGTCATTGTCCGCTTCCTAAATGTGGAGACCAAATACCTTGAACTACTTCTCCTTGCCATTGAAGAATCGGAGCAGCCGTCGCAAGATAATGATTCGCTGAGCAAGTGGTCATGGGAAGAGCGTTATGTTGTCCTACTTTGGCTTTCTCATTTACTGCTGGCGCCGTTTGACCTATCTACCATTTCTTCCGTCGACCTGCAAGATGTCACCACGACCGAGATTCAAGGGTTCAAATGGCCAGAAAACTTGCCAGCCATCACTGTTAGGATGATCCCACTTGCCATAAAATATATAAACACCCCAGGAAAGGAGAGAGATGCTGCCAAGGCACTTTTGGTAAGAATGGCAACTCGACGGGACATGCAGCAACTTGGTATTCTTGAGAGCCTCGTCCGTTGGTGCCTGGCCTCTCTTCGGCCGCAAAAAGATGTCCCTGTACAAACAACGTACTTCTATCTTGGAGTTTTGTCCTTTCTTGCCGGCGTATTGCGGGCTTCGTCTGATACTTCCGACATGGACACCTATTTGGCATCCATATTTTATACAGTCCACGCCATCTCGACAAACGAAAATGAATTTTCTAAAGCCATAATGTCCTTCGCGCTGGCGAGGAAGATGATACTCAAAGTCATACGGACCGTGATTGTTCTGCTTCTCCGAAAGACTCCACAGGACATGACGAGCACTGAGCTTACGGAATCAACAATTGGCTATCTTCTTGAGTCGGTCGCTGACAATGACACACCGGTACGGTTTGCGGCAAGCAAGGCCCTGAGCATCATCACCCTAAAGCTCGATCCCGACATGGCATCACAAGTCGTCGAGGCCGTCCTTGAATCACTTAACCGCAATGTCCTCTGGGACAAATCAGCAGGAGCCAAACCGGTCAGAGATCTTTCTGCTGTGAATAATCTTGAGTGGCACGGTTTAATGCTCGCGCTGTCACACCTGTTATACCGGCGTTCTCCTCCTGCTGAGCAGTTGTCCGACATTGTGCATGCTCTCCTGTTAGGACTATCCTTTGAGCAACGAAGCATATCAGGAGGTAGCATCGGAGCCAATGTGCGTGACGCAGCATGCTTCGGCATATGGGCAGTGGCCCGGCGTTACACGACACAGGAACTCCTTGCCATTCCTACGCACTCTGTGTTTGCAGCAAAATACCACCCGGCTTCTAGCTCCATCCTTCAGGTTCTGGGCACTGAGCTTGTCGTCACGGCAACATTGGATCCTGCAGGAAACATCAGACGTGGGTCATCTGCTGCCTTACAGGAGCTCATAGGACGACATCCCGATACAGTTGAACAAGGTATCTGGGTTGTGCAAGCCGTTGACTATCATGCCATTGCTAGAAGATCAAGAGCTATTGAAGAGGTTGCCGTGAATGTAACGAAACTTTCCAACCGGTACGGGGAAGCCATCATCGATACTATTCTCGGATGGAGAGGAATTGGCGATTTGGATGCCATTTCTAGACGAGTATGTGGTTCTGCATTCGGAACCTTAACCCTTCAACTGTCAAGCACTGGGCCACCAGATTCGTTTGAAAGCTTCAAGAACACATTCCAGCGGGTTGACAAACAGCTGAAGGGCCTAAAATCTCGTCAAGTTGAGGAGCGCCACGGATTGTTGCTGTGCCTTGCAGCAACACTGGATATATTCCCCTCCTTTCTGAACCCTGGAACCATAGTTGATTCCCACCTAATCCATCAAATCCTCACATCAGTAACAGCGATCTTGGAAGACCTTCGGTCAGCGGCGTACCGAAAGGCAGAGCTGCTTGCAGAAGCCGCGAGCCGGCTGGTGGTTTCTTTGGTCCCGGTTCTTCAGATTGCAATCCTCGGGAGCCCTTCGAAACCTCTATCCACGGGTCACGAGCTACTATCTACACAAGATGAGTCCGGCTACTTGGCTCTCGTGTCAGCTCTCGAGTCCTTGGGTAAGGTCGATGACCAAGTTACGCGGTTCATTTCCTCGCTGGGCTCAATCATCCCAACATGGCTTAACAGGAACGAGGCAGAAAGCATTGAGCCAGCTGCAGAGGCTTCACTGGCTCTGCTCATCTTCTCTCAAGCCGGAGATCGAAGCAAGATACTTGAAGAATGGGCCGCAAAAGTTCAGCATAAATCTACCAGTCGTGCTGATGCACATGGGAACGGCTACTTCTTAGCTCTGGCTATTGCCCAGCCCCTTGCTGCCTTGTCTGACGATGTCGCCTCCAAGGCTAATCTGCAGCGATGGAATTGGGATCAAGAAGTTGACACGCGGGTGGCAATTCTTCAAAGTCTTACTCAGAGTCGTATTCTCTATAACAAGCCAAGGGAGTTCTTGGACCTTATCGTGGACGGTCTGAATGACTACACTACTAACGCGAGAGGCGATGTTGGGTCTCACGTTCGCGTTCAGGCACTCAAGGCCGTTAGAAAGCTATGGAGCAGTATGGATGATGCCATCACAGATGAACAATGGACAGAGGCATCGGCCCAGGCTCTCTTTTTCAGCACCCTTCGCCTCTCCGCAGAAAAGCTTGACCGAGTTCGCCCGGAAGCTCAAGCTGCAGTTGCATTAGTTCTAAAGGATAGGTTTGTATCGGGCTGCCGAACTCAATACAGTAGAATTTTACTGACGCCAATGCAGCCATTCGGCACGGTTCCGTGAACTCACTTTCTCGTCCAAGGCCTACTTTGAGACCCTGCTCCAACTCCACTCTTTGGATTATCTACGGCCCCAGCTTCGCGACTTGGCAGCCGTAAACCCGAAAGCTTGGATGGCGGAGCTGATGGCTGGGTTTGTCACTTCTGCAGATACAGGAAACGAGGTCCTCGTCATCGCTAGCCGCGGGGCGCTTGCCGAGTATTGCGACAACAGCCCGGGGAATCTCGAGTTAATTTGCCAGGCTCTCCTCGAGAACCTTGCAGCAAGGAATGGCCAGGATCGAGTGCTGGTACCAACACTGGAGATTATCGCATTTCTCTTCCATGTGGGCTACTTCCAGAAGAGCAGCATTAATTTCCGCACTCTGTGCCTGCGGACGCAAAAGGCTGCGTACAAAACGGGCAATGTACGTAAGCTTGAGGCATGTATCAAGGTCTACGCCGGGGTTGCAGCGATGGCGATCGGGGAAGAAACTGGGGAGGGTGTCCAAGAAGCCCGGAAGCGGCTAGGGGCGCTTTTCCAACACCCGTGGCCCCGGGTCCGGAGCATGGTGGCCGATGCGCTCTGGGTGGTCTTGGGAGATGAGGAGGAAGCCGCTCAACGCTTGAAGGGAGTCGATTGGGGACAGGCCGCGAAACCCCAGATCAAGGAGATGGTAGAGGATCTGCGACTAGGATGATAAGAGATGGGTGCTGCCAGCTTGGTGTGAGCGAGAGGCGGTAGGGTTACAGCAGCAAAGTCATCAAAGACATGGATTGTGCCTAAAGAGTGACTATGCGCAAGGGCGATAAGAGTAGCCAATGCCGCGCTTCCCGTATGCTCAAGCCGGGATAAATCGATCGTGAAAGCAAAACAGTTACGTACTACGAGAGAGTTGTGTGTGGCCGCATGCGGAAGGTGAGGACATAAATCGGTGCCCCCGCGACCTATCCAGCTTGGAGCCATTTAACTAACAGACAGCCTGTTACCTTTGCGCAACAGGCTTGCTGTCAAGCTTCGTTTCCCTCCTAGCAGAGTAAACGCCAAACCCTCACCGTTACCTGTCGATAGTAATTGGCGTTCCCAGGACCAGGGAACAAGCCGGGCTGACGGCACAGGTGCTGCGTATTCGGGGCCAGCATCCAATCTAGTTCATTTTGATGACGAACTGGTGGCCCGAGAGGAAGAAGATAGGGCAGATCTCAATTACGTAACTACTCCGTAGAGGCCATTCTGGACCTGGCTCACGCCGGTACCAACCGTCTAAGTTTGGTAGTGCCCGTTGAGTTCTCGCCGCACCCAGCCCAGCCCAGCCCGGTATTCAAAATGGGGGTGGGGAGAGAGACACACAATAACGGCTGGGCACACCGCTGCTGATGAAGAACCAAGGCAGTCTGGCAGTGGACCGTGGATTAGAGTTTGGCGGCCCTGCAACCCCATGAGTAGCACTGATCAGGGATAGTGATGGGCCCGATGAGCAGCTACCGCACCGTTGGGGCAAATGGTCACTCAGCGGTCACTTGATGCAAGGGGATGTGAGGGGAAAAGCGCCTTCGTTGATGGTCTCAAGCTAGAAGCCTTCCAGATGTGATTCCAAAGGAAAGAGATGTCTGGTGTCTGCCAACGTCTTGAACGGCGCACCAATCAGTGCGGGTGCCTTGGGCGAATTGAAGCTCTAAAGCGACATCTGTCAGTGACACCGAGCCAGCAAGACCCCGGCAGCACAGGATGTTGATGAAAGTCGAGCTCCCCTTCCAAGGTGCCAAACCCCGCACCAATGATGTTGATGGAGGTCTTGAATTTTTAGTCACGGATTCAACTGTTGGGTCCCCCCCCCAAGTATGTAGGCCCGGGCCAAGAGATGACCATGCACATGCTCCATTGAGCGAGCCAATGTGGAGGTTAATATGCCGACATGAAGACGGGAGCTTATACTTGCAGATGTAAGGAAAAGAAAAGAAAAAAGAAGCGAAGGTCAGAGCAGGGAGGTGGGGGAACCAGCTCGATGGGCAGTTTGGCAGTCAATGCATGGGGCATCATGGAACTAAGGCCGCTCAGTTTGCAAGCAGAACTGTGCGGCATTAGGATCGGGTTCTGCATGTGAGTTCGCAGTGTGGCAGGGTGGCTCCCCCCCCCCCCCCCCTCTTCTTCTCTGGTTCCGAAATTTCGGTTAAGACACTGCGAGGACTGAATTCAAGCTAACTGAGACCGACTTCTTGGCTTAGTGCCATGTCATGAAGTCTTCTTGGTGCTTCGTAGACCTCAAAAGATGGTTGGCCCGGGGTGGCAATCTTTGAGCACTCGCTCGTAACTTAAGCCATTGACTCGACCATGCATGGGGCGGATGATATGTTTTGACAAGCGAAGTAGCGTAATCGAACTAGAGTCATCTATCTCGGGGGGATCCCTGGTGAAGATGCTCAGAGCTCTGGTTAACGGGGGACTGTGGCGGAAGGCCTGCGGAGACATAACGTTGATCGGTTACCCACATGACGTGAATTGGCCCGTTCTTGTCCTGCGATGAAATAAAATTAAATAAAATTAATGGTGATAGGATATACATCAAAAGAGAAAAAGGATTATATAGCTTCGGATTTATGAATAATATATTTTTATTTTCTTGCCCTTATCATTAGTTTTCTGTCACCCGCGTGGGCAAAGCTGGTTACGAGGTCTGGGGGGCCGTTATAGCCGGGGGATGATGCTATGGTTTATTTCCCTTCCTTCATCTAGCTTCTGCGCCTTTCTGTCAATGTGCGCGTACCGTGTAGTGTGTGCAGGGGGGGGGGGGGGGGGGGGGGGGGGGGTCCCCCGGTTTTCCAACCAAATTTCCTGCCAAATCCCCGGGTTGGAGGCCCCGAAAAGGGGACAGGGGGGGGGGAAACGGGGGGGGGGGGGGGGGAACCCGGGGGGGGGGGGAAAGGGGGGGGGGGGGGGGGGGGTGGGGGGGGGTCAGGAGAGGGCCTGCCAAGAGGGGGGCCAAGGTTGACCGGGGGAACCCGGGGGG
>JAHVYB010000019.1:308575-342283 GCA_020623695.1 Calonectria henricotiae
GGAGGGGAGGAGGGAGGGGGAGGCGAGTGGAGGGAGCTGGAGGGAGGGGGGGGGGGGGAGGGGGGGTGGGGGGGGGGGCGGGGGGGGGGAGGGGGGGGGGCGGGGGGGGGGGGTGGGGGGGGGGGTGGGGGGGGGTGGGGGGGGTGGGGGGGGGGGGGGGGGGGGGGGGCTATGGCGAGTCCCCCGTATTTCCAACCAAATTTCCTGCCAGATCCCACGGTTGACGACCTCGACAAGGTGACAGGTGCGAGGCGAACGCAGGGGGGGAGGGGGCAACCCGCGGAGGGCGAGATAAGGCAGAGAGTGGAGAGTGGTTGGTGGTGTTCAGCAGAAGGCCTGCCAAGCTTGGGGCCAAGATTACACGCAGGAATCACGGCGGGTGGTCACTGATAAGGACGTGGACCGTGGTGCCAGTGCTCGTGCGAAAGGGCCCTGAAGCTGAAAGGAGGAACCAGTTGGACGCAGTTAATAAGCGAGTGGCTATAATTCTGATGCGCCAGGATTGGAGCCAGGATATTTTTAACAAAAAACATTTGACAAGTCGCATCTGGGGGAGGACGCAGTCGAATTCCCTTTATGACAGAGTCAGACTGGTGGTGGGCCGGTATGACCAAGGACCTGGGACAGTGGATCCCCGATACTTCAGACATGGCCGTGGATGGACAACGCTGGCTCTCTCTGCCTCGGTGCTTTTTTGCTTCGGACGACTTTGGTTGTTGGCCAAGAGCCCTCATCATCCATGCAACCCGCAAAAGTGCACTCTACTCGATCGACTCCGTACTCAATAAGTAAGCAGAGATTTTTTTTATTTTTTATAAACAAATAATACTAATAATGAAGAAGAAGAAGAAGAAAATTCCCATGTACGTTGCCCAATAATCTCCACACTCACTCACAATAATTACACAAGTCATTCGTCTATGATCGCGGCTCCAGCACATGCGCTCACAATCGCAAACAGCAAACCCGTCCCAACGGCACGGCCAGAAGAGGGTCCGAGACATGGAGCTTGACGTGGAGCAGCCAGTCGGATGAAGACGCGAATCCCCTTAGGGGGAAAGGATTGCAACGCCAGGGTAGACGAATTGCTCGATCGAGGTTTTTTTGGCCAGGGTGGGGGCTCAGGGAGGCACAATGGTCGACACTCCCAAGTCGAGCCCTTAGAATCGACTACTCAATGCGCCGGGAAAAAGGCTGCCTGCTTGCTACGATCAGCAAACCCGCCTGGTCGACGAGTACGACATTGTCGCGTGATATGCGTCGCAGGGATCCGTCCAACGGGGACATCTGGGACGTTGGACCTGACCAGTCTGGGCATACCTGGGGAGCAAAGGGACCGCCCAGATTGGACGCCCTTGGCCAGGAATCAACAGGGACTGCCAGGATGGGTGTGGCTCCTGATGGAGCTGGCCCTGGATGCGCCCTGCAACCAGAGTCCAGTATCCCCAGCCATCCAAGCCATCGAACCAGAAGAGCATGCGCGCTGAGCATACCCCACTTACAATTGCACGCTGCGGCATCGATCCTCAGCTCCCTCTTCCAATTTGGACCACCGACGCACGACGAGGGGTGGAAGCTGGCTCACATACACTCCGTATTAGATACATTTCCCACCCCCAGCCAACTTACTGCGTTTTACATCCCAGGTCGTAGCGGGCTTGCAGGTAACGGCATTTCCCCCCGTAACCCGAAGGATCTGGGTAGGTGAATGGCCTAGGAATGGGCGATAGATAGTGCTGCCGATAATTGACCATGCTCCAAGGCTAGATGTGCAGGCTCGTGTCCACTTACCCCCCAGGTGACTGGCAGGCCAAGAAGATGCCGTCACCGCCCGCTCGTTGCTCATTTGCAGATTGGCGTGAATCAGCCTTGCCTAGGTTTCTCTTGCTTGACCCGTCGCTGCAAAAGGTCAGATCGTTAATGATCTGTCGGAGAATCTCTGGTGCATAATTCTCATTGCTGACATCCTCATCATGTAGAAATTTCTTCTTCTTCTTCTTCATTTTTCCCTTTGGGCACATCATTTCTTCATTGATGGCGGTTCCGTTGTGGAGCTCTAGCAAAAGGCCTCATAGGGAGGCTGTCCGATCCTTAGCTTCCGAGAGCCTTACCCCGGCTGTCGCTAATTTTTTCTCTTTCTTTTCTGGCACCGAGGACCAGAGCCAAACCCCATTGACGCAGAGGGTGTCAACGCTTGCACAGGCGGATCTAGATGGCCTTTCAAGCAGAAAACCCGCAAACCTCATTGGCGTACACCAGTCTAAACCGTGCCCTAGGTGGAACGGCCTGCCCTCTGGTCTGCGCCCAGTGCTTCCCGCCGCCGATAACCTCTGGCGCATCGTAGCTTTGTCGATTATCGACCGTGCCCCACTGGACTGCGTCGTCACACAGGCTGGCTGGCTTGAGCATGAGTCGGTCTTTTACTCTGGCTGACACAACCCATCATGGCGGTTGATTCACTCCAGGTCAAAGTTCGGCCGCCACGGGAGAAGATCAGCACCCGTCCGTCAACTAGTCTTTACTTTTTTGTTCATTTCGCCTTCTTCACCACTCTTTGATGGTTCACACCAAGCGGCATGCACATCGGCGCGCGACATCCCGCACCGTTGGACCATCTGGTCTGCTGCTTCCCGCCCTGTCCGTAAACCCCCCCCCCCCCCGGTGGTACGTTGCCCTGCCCTGGCCATCTCGCCTGGCATGTCTACTTTCATGCTTCGTGGCGGTCGGTTGAGGCTAGAAGGCTGGCTGCGGCGGCCGCGGAGTGAGTTGGCGAAACTACCGGACGTGGTGCTTCCGTCCGGGCCCATTCTCGGCAGCGCACCGCCATTTTCTCCATCCAAAAGAAAAAGAAGGCCTTCAGTGCCATTCTGCAACAGTGAGGCTCTCGGGCCTGGGAATTCGGATAGATCTGTCTCTCCGTAGTGTGTCTTAAAAATGTGAGACATGGCTCGGATACCCGATTCTGCCACCAACCTTATTGGGGACCTCGAAGCTGCGGCTGCTGTCAGGACGGCTGAGCAGTGATCTGGATGGATGGATGGACGGGTAGAGCATTCAGGCATGGTCTGATTCCACACCCGTCATCCTGAACACAGGCCAGAGGACCAAGTCAGACAGGGATGTCGTAGGAGGTACAAACGCAGGACCGGATTGCGGTGGCTTCCCCAAGTTGGCCTATCTACGTCCGGAGAGGAGAAGTTGACGAATAAGCAAGCAACTCGAGGAAAAGTCGGGAAAAACCCCGTCATCACTCGTCTCCTCCCCATGCTGCACGTCGTCGACAGCCCCGGTCTGTCTTGGCCTCCCCCTAGACGCGCTAGACCAGCGAGTTCTGGCGGAGTCCGCCATCCTTGGTTGGCCTAGGCCCATCCCATGCCTCCTCATCCTTTCCTGGGACCACACCCCTAGCCAGCCAGCCAGAGGTTCCCAAGACGGCTTCGCAGGGCCCCAAACGGCAAAAAAGACCCTCGGCGGGCGTTCGCCTCCACAACCCACGCCTGTACCATTCACCAAGGCCAGCTTGGGGGCTGTGGGCTTTGGAGGCCACGGGCGACGCGCGCTGTCCTGTGTGCGACTCGACGCTAGGCCGGATAGGCTTGTCTGGGGGTCTCGATTTGCCCACATTCAATCCCATGCCCACGACCTCGCCTCCGCAATATCTTGCGACCAGCCGCACCTTGTCCACATCCACCTCTTGACACCTGCTGCTCTGTTTTTCATTCTTATTCACCTACAAGGCTGCTGGTCGTTGACCTCGCCGTGCCTATCCTTGCTGCCGGCGACTCGCTCTTCTCACCTTCGACCAGATATATACATACACCAACTACCGATTCCTGTTGCGTTTAGATTTGCCCAGCCTTGCGCCCTGGTCCTCGACGATTCGCCTGTCCTCCCGTGTCTCATCTGCGACCTCGATTCTCCCACCTGCTCGACCGGACCAGCTTTGCACCTGATATCCTGGTGCTTGGCCTGCCTGAATTTTGTCGCCAGCGTCTTTAATGTTGCCGCTTCGCCCTGGGCTGCTGCTTTAATGCATTCGACGCTTGCCCTGTCGCCGTCGCTACTGCTTCCGCCCCAGTGCCACTGCCGGGCGCCTCATGCCAGTCTGAATCCCCGGCCAGGACACAAACCACCGCATCTGATTCAGCCGCCTGCGCCATCTGCGCCATCTGCGCTGTGATCCCCGACTGGACTCCGGAGCCGACCCTGTTTCGCCCACCTCGCTCGTCGGGCCCTCCGCGGAGGACGGCGAGCGCGGACCGCCGCCCTCGTCATCATGTCGCTCTACTCGGACCCTCCAGCCCTCCGCGCATTCAAGTACGATAAACCTACGCTGCTGGTATGCTGGTGGACCACCTCGTTCTGCACTCTCATCATTCTCTTGCGACTCGCTGGCCGCTTCATTCGAACCGAACGATTATTCAGGGAAGACCGTATCGCCGCTCTCGCCCTAATACCATTATATCTTCGCATAGGATGTGTCCACTACATCCTCCTCTACGGCACCAACAATGCCGATTTCGACGGCACTATACTTACCGAGGATCAATTGCGGAGGAAAGAAATCGCTAGCGGCCTTGTATTGGCTAGCCGAATCTTTTACGCAGCGACGTATGTGGCGTGTATATCATTTCCAGAAGCTTTGTTAGCTAACCTCTCCGCTACAGATTATGGATCCTCAAGGGAGCCATTCTCGAATTCCTCTGCCGATTGACTCTCACTACTTGGGAGCATGCTTGGCAAACAACATTGCGCGTCATTCGCATTGTTCTCTTTGTCACCTTCCTCGCCGTACTCATCAGTGACTTTGTCGAATGCCAGCCCTTCAGCCACTATTGGCGAGTATTGCCAGATCCCGGCGGTCGATGTCGACAGGGTTACGTGCAACTCATTACCATGGCAGTTTGCAATGTCTTTACTGACCTTCTACTGGTTATTTTCCCAGTACCTATTATTGTCACCAGCTCGATGACTGTGAAGAGAAAAGTCCAGCTCGTCTTGCTATTTTCTCTCAGCTTGTCGGTTGTTGGTGTCACACTCTACCGAGTTCCGAACATAATTCGCAAGGACGGCCGACAGCAGTACCGATCTCTTTTAGCATCGGTCGAGCTCTTGTTCGCGACGGCCGCAGCCAATTCCTTGGTGTTGGGTTCATTCATGCGAGACAGGGGCCTCAAAAAACACAAATTCCGTCGAACTTCAATCGCCGAGTCGTATGAACCGACGATTCAAACCGTGAGAAGGCCCACACTCCATCGACACTGGGGTAGTGACGAAGACCTAGTCCGGGATCTCGGTATGACAGTCGAGCCTGAGCTCCGCAATCAGCCTGACACGCCTGACGATGGTAACGGACGATTCACCCCTGCTCCAATCATGAAGAAGCTGGACCAAGATCTTGCCCGATGGCAATTTCCCCAACGCCAACGGAGCAATGCTGAACATAGCGATGACTCGTTACTCCCTCACGACCCCCTCTCCCAATCAATCGGCGGGCCTCTCAATACACCAAGGCGTGTTTCCTTCTTCGATGTTGGCGGCCTATTAGACCCTCACAGAGAAAGTATCGGAAGTCTCCGGCCGGGCAGTCATTCCTCCTCGAATGGCTCGGGGCCATCCCATCCCCCTCCGGCTCCCTCTGTAGCGGCTGGTCCTGGAGGCTTGCGCCGTGGCTCCACGACTTTGCTCCAGGATATTGGTGGCTTTCTGGGGCCTCGACACCCCAGAGCCAGGTCCCGGATCGAGGGAACTGAACTGGAAACGATACCACAATCCCGGCAAGAGTCGAACCTTCCTGTGCAAACAAAATCTGATCCGGAACTCCGGGATCCCGGCGGCCTTTTGGCATGAAGCTCTGGTGCTCACGAATATTTCTTTCTTTTTTATACAGCCGATTTCAAAACGGCCAATATGACACATACACACGTGTGCGCCCGCATATATCTATTGCCTATGACCTGTATAATGACGGCATCAATGATGCTTTGGGTTTGGGGCTAATTCCTTGAGACATTTTATTCGAGTGTTAGAACATTAGACGTCCGACTGGCGGGGTTTTTTTTTTTTGGGGGGGGGGGGTTTGCATGGGCGTCGATTGTAACCAAAACAGGAAAACGAGGTGGATGATTCCGAAGCATCGAGTGGTCGTCACGATGATACGATACCCACGAACATGAGGCGGTGATGGGTGTCAGGAGCAGCATGGGAAGGATGGTGTTTTATGTGTTGGTTTGTTCAACTCGATCCGCTGTGCATCGAGTTTTGGGTTTTCCTTTGTTGATTATTTATTGGACCGCCTATTAGGCAGTCAGGGAACGTTGAACGGAACAAAGTTACTTATACCCCGGCTGGAAGCCAAGTTTACGGCAAATGGATGAACAGAGGACTGATGTCATGAACAGTCCACGGCCTTGATTTATTTTTAGCTTATTTGGATGGACTTTCAGGAACGATACCTTGTCTCAAAGACAATGCTATTAATTCAAACTTGAACAATACCTTGCTTTCCTCGCTTCGTGATAGAGCCGTGAATGTGGCCCCAATGGTCGCCAATTGGGTTGCCGCTTTTACACTAGGCATCCGAGCAAAACTCTAGTCGTGCTCTCCGAGGAACCGACAACGAATGAACAATTGAAGTCTAACTGAAGCTAGAGACATGCTGCTCTCTTTGGCTCTGAAGCAAAAACACCGGTGCCAAGCTCTCGACTGGGGATGGTTTGACAGAATGGATCGGTGATATTCATGTCATGCACAAGACCCAGAGAGAAGACTGGGGATTTTACTAAAAAGATGCTGAAGCCGTATACATGCATACATGACCACAATTAGCCCTTCGATTGGCCGAAATATCCGCAACCCAGTTTGTAGTACCTACTACCCTCGCGACGCACCATGACTAGAGACATGAAAAGGTCAAAAAAAAGGAGATGACCGCGTTCATTAACATTGCTTGGTTAAGCCTTGATTGGCTTTGCTACGGCATCGCACGATATACATAAAAATCCCTGGAACGCCAGCTTTTCTGAACCTCAAGTGTAAATCGACGCCGCCATCCTCGTACCGAAAGTCCCTTCTTTCTTGACGCAGCCCATCCCCTGGCTTTCTATTGCCTGCATCCGCGTCCCGAGCGCTACCGCCACCACCATCATGTACCCATCACAGTACTTCTCATCATCGCCAATATTCGGGAAACTTAGACGCATAGTCTGTAACTGGCATATCGGCCGGCTGTCTCGCTATTTCGGATAATCTTGACCACTTGACCTCGCTTGAGACCGAGGTAGCGGGCCACGGGGTCCTTTTGCAGCATTCGGGGCAGTTGCGTCTCCTTGAGGCGGTATCGCTTGAGGAGAGCAATCTTCTCATCGCGGGAGAGCAGGACGTGCTTGGGGACGAGCTCGTGGTGGGTAATGTTGATGAGAAGGTCGTCCTCAAGGAAGCACTCGATCTTAGCGAGGTTCTCGACGCTGGCGAGGGTCTTGCGGGCGGCGGGGGACAGAGCCACGTGAGTAACCATAATACCCGTCTTGTACTTGTTCTCGATGGTATACTTGGCAAATTGGCGGATCTGGCCGACACCGAACTGCTTGTCGGAGAGGAACTCGATCCAGATAGGACCGCAGTCGGGAACGGGATCGGGGTTGGCGTCCGTGGCGGGAGGGATCGACTTCTTGAGCATCGCGTCGCTAGGACGGGCGGAGAACTGGAGCTTTCCTCGGCTGCTTAGAGTCAGCATGTTTTGCTTCAAGAGAAAGAAAAAAAAAGCAAAACGGGCAAGGTCTCACTTGACAGAGCCATCGGGGTTGCAGTACTCATCGCGGAAGCGGTCAAGCGAGATGCTGACTTCTTCCTCGGCAAGCTCATACTCCTATACCGAATTAGCATCGCGTCGTTGGGCATTGTGTGTGCAGCGTCTTCTGCTATCGCGGTCGGCGTATTTTGCGACTGGCATAGTGACGGAGCAGCAGGCAAGTCTTACCCGATCGGCGATCATCTCGTGGACGGTCTTCCAAGCCCGCCAGAGTCTGACGACCTCCTTGGACTTGGCATCGGTGGGCGCGTTATCGATATCCATGGTTGGTGGCGGGTTTGAAGATGATGGGTGGTGGTTGAAGGTTGTCAGAATCCCGGTACCCTCTCAAAAATGTTGTCGTTCAGCCTTGCATGGCCGCCGCAAAAAAGTTACCAGCGCAAAGTAGGATGGGTCAGAGCGCGGAGAGGGATCATGTGACGCCCAATTTACCAGCCACACTTCTCACCAGCCATAGGCAACGTCCTGGCCTTGCTAGCGTCGACATTGGCAGGAGGGGTCCCATGGTCTGTGGGAGACGCTAGGGGAAAGGAGCCGCCAAAGGGTGCGCGGGTATCCTTTAGGACAGCACCCTGTTCCAGCGCCTGCCAGGTAAGGTCTAGCGGCCAACGTGTGCTGCTGAAGGGTGGCGCGCACTGAGGCTTCAGTGGATTCCAGTGGAAGGGAGAGGGCTCCTCGGTAAACAGGGGACACCGTGGAGCCGGTCTGCCAGGTAGGTTAAGGGGCGCACAGACCCCAACAGCTCACAATCGCAAACCAGACACGGGGCACCTAGAAAGTGGTGGAATTTCAATTTCAATTTCAACCCGTTGAGATCTCTTTTTTTTTCTTCCTCCCGCACTCTTTTCCCGACCACCACGTGTCGCCTCTCTTCGGTCTCTGCCCTCTCCAGAACGCCCGCCCTCGACTTCCATCGCAATGGCTGAGACGGCGACTGCTCCCGCCCCTGCGGCGGACAAGACCCAAACCGCGCGCCCTACCAAGCCCGACGAGAATGTCTTTAAGGAGGAGCTCGCCAAGGCTGAAAATGCTCACAAGGCTTCCATGGATCGATTGGTACGGCCTCAATTCTTCCTCATCCACCAGATGGCCCACCAGCCTTGGTCCCACTCGTTGACATGATGCTAACCTTTTGCTATGCAGAACGCCATCAAGGCCAAGATTGACATTGCCATGCCCAACAAGAACAAGGACCAACCCAGCCCGACCCAGAAACGACGACAGGAGCTCATTGCTCAGGCCAACGAGATCCGTCAGAAACAAGCCGGTGGCAAGAACGCCCGTACAACCAAGCTCGATCAGATAAAGCGCCTCGATGAGCAGGTTCGCAGCCGAATCAACGAGCAGAAGACGGCAAAGAGCAAGGTCCCCTACAAAAGCATTGAGGATGTTGACCGTCAAATTGCCAGCCTCGACAAGCAGGTTAACTCTGGTACCATGAAGCTTGTTGACGAGAAGAAGGCACTCTCCGACATCTCCAGCCTGCGCAAAATCCGCAAGAACTTTGGTCAGTTCGAGGACTCGCAGAAGCAGATTGATGATCTGCGCGCCAAGATCAAGGAAATCAAGGACAGCATGGAGGACCCCGAGCAGAAGGCCATGTCCGAGCAGTACTCAAAGATTCAGACGGAGCTCGACACCATCAAGTCCGAGCAGGACGAGGCTTACAAGTCTCTGTCAACCCTGCGCGACGAGCGAACTAAGATCCACGCCGAGCAGCAGGAGAAGTACACTGCTATCCGCAAACTCAAGGACGACTACTACGGCCAGAAAAAGGCCTACGCTGCCCATGAGCGGGAAGCCCGTGAGCGATACCGCGAGAAGCAGAAGGCTGAGCACGACCGTGTCATCAAGGAGCGCAAGAAGGCCGATGCCGAGCGTCGTCTAGCTGACGCCAGCGATGCCGCCTACATGGATGAAATCCGTCGCGCAAACAGCCTGCTCCAGTTCCTTGATCCTTCCCACAAGATTGAGAAGGGTCCTTTGATGGCCGATACTGGTCTCGGAGCTCAGGCTCAGCGAACTGTCGACGAGGGTGGCCTTAAGGGTACCAAGCTCGTCCGCAAGGAGGACCGTGAAGAGGAGTATCTTCCTGCCGCCAGGAAGGGCAAGAAGGGCAAGAAGGGCGGTGCCAGCGCTACCCCTGCCAAATTTTTCAACTGCCCTCCCTCCGTTGTTGAAGACTGTGTCGCCATGGGTATTGACCCCCCTATGAGCAGCGCTGATGTTCCCGCTGTCATCGAGAAGGTTCGCGCTAAGCTGGACTTCTGGAAGGGTGACCAGGAGGCCCAGACCAAGCGTGTAAGTTTTTCCATTTTCAGTCCCTTAACCAAATATTGAGTATGCTAATCATCACACCTAGAACGTCGACGAGGCCAAGCGAAAGATTGCCGAGATTGAGGAGGCCGAGGCCAACGGCGAGACGGTCGACGAGGTGACCTCTGACCTCAAGGAGGCTTCTATCTCCGAGAAGCAGGAGTCGTAAACCGAATGTCTCTTGGCCAGTTGTTCGCAAGATTCAGCACCGTCCACGCCATCCCGGTGTTGAGCCTCATCTGATCCGCCCACACCTACCTATTCTCTCTCCACACCCGTCTCCTCGCCATCTCCACCGCTCGCTCCTCGCACGCAACATTCGGCAACCAAAAAAAAAAAAAAGCCAACCTTTTGCATCCTGGGGGAAATTCACCTTGGCATCGGTTCATTCAGGAGAAGTCCCTTCTGCTCGATGCACCGTCTCTCTTGTCCTCACACGACTTTTTCCCCCTTCCCATTTTCTCCCCCCTGAATTTGAAAAGCGCTCTCGGTGCTGTTTTGTAATTAGGCGCTATCCCAAAAGGAAAGAGATGAGCAAAAAAGATGTTCACTTTGATCAAGGACCTGACCCAACTGATACTGTCCGCGTGTCGCCAACCCGTAGTTGTGTTGTCCCCGGAAAATAGATTTCACCACTAGGTTTGTTGGGCACGCATCGGGCACTTGTGCTCGTTGTCTTGCTTGCATGCATTGTTATCCACCAACTCCAACATCGTGCGTTCTTACCGCATAAAGGCAATCAGCAACGACGGATGTCTCGTCCAAGGGCAAGCTAGTGGGGACTAATTCGAATCCATTTCCTTCTTTACCGGAATATTCCCAGCCCACCAAGAGTCCCCTCACTTGAAGCCCCCCACACGCACACGATGACCTCAGGATGATCCTGCCCAAGACAATTCGTACAAATTCTGCCATCAGCGGCGTGGTATTGTTAAATAAAAACTTCAATACAAGAAGCCCACAGGAAAAAAAAAAATATATATATATATATATATAATATAAAACCCCAGATACTCCAAAAGTACAAGGCCGCATGTCATCTAAACGAGGAAAAAAAAAAGGGGGGGATCTTAGAACCCAAACTGTAAATCCCAGTAATTATGCCACGCTGGTCTGTCCTGCCGATAAGACTCCGCGCCCCGATTATGCGATGGTCGTGGTGCTCATAGAATTCATAATGTTTATTGGATCATGACCGTATCCGTTTCCATGGTGTGGCTCGTCCATTGAGTCGTTTCATTGCATGTAGGGATAGTAGTTGGCAGGGGGAGGGGGCGCATAACTGGATCGTCTCTCTCGAGGGGCTGGAGTTCGCCCAGGGCGTTGCATCGGAGGAGGCGTTCGTGATGGTAAGGCCGGCGGTTCGTGGTAGGTAATGGGTGCAACAGCTGAGCCAGCACCACCTCTTCCGCCGCTGCCACCACCGCCACCGCCGCCACCTTCAGTAGGAGCACCGCCGTTTGAACCGCTTCGTCGGTTGGCTTTTCGGTAACCATTGAGTGCACTCAGAGGGGGATCCTTTACTGCCGGTTCGTCCTCCGCCGGGAGCGTCAGTTCCACGAGGCCGAAAAAGTATTCCAGAACCTCAGGGTACCGTTGGACGCTAGATTGCCAGTCTTCGTCGATGCCGCGCTTCAGAGAGGCCTGGGCCTCGGCGATTTGATTAGGGTGAGGTGGTGCATGATAATAGTGGTAGGCATGGGCAGTGATACGATCTAGGTGGGCTGAATGTGCAGTTTTTCGACGTTCTGTGAGTAGTCGAAAGTACTCTAGAATATAGTCTTGTGCATGAGCTCGAACCCAAGTGCTAAGAATCATTCAATTAGTTGCCTTGGTCGAATGGTACTGCAGTAGGTAGGGCTCGCGAACCGTATGTCACTATAGATGGATCGCATCATGCGATCCTCGGCCTGCTTGATGGCCACCTCAAGCCCTTTGGCCTCGCAATCGCATGCCATGGTGGCCGGGGCATGGCATATCGCGCAGTCCGGGTCCATCCTGATGATGGATTTTGAATACGAGTGGTCTCTGGTATACATTTTAGCCGGGGGCCGGGATGGCATCGGTGCGAGGCGATCAGCGGAGAAACGGGATAAGGGGAGGGTGCAAAGAAAATTAAATTTAAAAAAAAAACCCCTAGAGAAGGGTGGTCAAGTCATGACAACGGCATCAATGTCAATCGAGGCTCTCCCTCCAACCTCACTGATGAATTTCATAAGGCGAAAATGCAGAGGAAGAGCAAGAACACGAGAGGTGTGGACAATGACCAGGGACGGGGGCCGGCAGGGGAGGGGGGAAAGGAAAAGCGTAACTGACCTGGTTATTAAGAAGAGACGGCGGCTGTGGCAGAATAGGCCCGGTCGTGGCGGTAAGGGATAACGACAACGGAGCGGGGAAAGTGGTATGGTATGGCCGTCAACGAACAGCAGACAGGTAAGAAAGCAGCTGTTTCGCTGGGGGCAGTATGTATCCTGCAAGCACCAGCGGCTCTCAGGGCTCAAATGGAAGGGAGGGAGAATCTGAGGAGCAAGATGGAAGAAGTCGCGTGGGGAAGCGAGGGAAACTATGTGGAGAGATCGAATGAGGAGGGCCGGTCCACGTCTCTGTCGTGGCTCGAATGCGGGACCGCGGAGCGTATGCAGGCTAGCCCAATGGACTTGAGCTGATCCAAGGGAGGGGCTTTGGCGGCGAACTGTCGTTGGGTGATGCGGCTGCTCAGGTGTTTTCTGGTAGTAGTGGATGGTGACTGGCAGTAGTAGTACCACCAGGTGGGAGGGGGGATGGAACGTGGTCAAGAGGAATTGGGACGAAAAGTAAATTGGAGCCGTGAAGGTTGAAGGGGGCTGATGGTTGCTCAACGCCGCCGATGAAAGTGGCAGAAGTATGGGACGAGATGATTGTTAGACAGGTCAACCCAGCAAAAGGCAACCAGGCCGGGTCAGTTACTAAAAGGAATCCAGACAGGATGAGGAGCCGCTTGAACTAAGGTGGTGAGCCAGGGGAGACAAATTGCCGAACGTTGAACACGAACATGGACCAGGGCGACAAGAGACGGCAGACGGCGACGGTGGCGGGTAGTGCCCCAGGAGGGCCAACGAACGGCGACAGAGAGGGGCGATTGGGGCGTGAAAGAGACACTGTGCCCGGCTGATTCACCGCATTTTGGCATCAGCCGGCCTTCCACCTTCCAGCATGCCCTCTGTCACTGACTGGAGGAGGCTGGTTGAATGGCACCTGGGGCCATTCCTGGCAGGCTGCAGATGTACCGTGGATGGGACAGGGCGAGACAAGCTGGCAGGGCAGGAGAAATATGCTCATGATTGGTAAGAATAGCTGCACCTCTTTGTGTGAATAAGGGCAGAGGTCGAAGGCGATTCAAGTCAATTGGTCGGTGTTGGTAACGGATTCGAGGCCTGGCGACGAACGGTTCAAGCTCGATCATGATTGGGAAACGGCCGTTCGAAGACGGTGAGCCAGAGTTCAAGGGCGATCATCGCGCAGAACGCTAACGCACTGCGGGGCGAGGGCGAGACAGCGCCGCGACACTGATGGTGTGAGTTTTGACAGTCCAAGAGGGTGGATATCGACCGATGATGGCAATGGTGGGATGGAGGGAAGAATGAAGCTTGCCAGCACAATTGTGAGGTGAAATACAAGTCACAGCCTCCTTCATTCTTCCCAAGAACTAGCAGTGCGGTCCTCAGGCATTGGTCACCGGGACGTCGTTGCCTAGGTAGGTATTGCTCATGAGGGCGCTTTCCTTTCCAGGACATATTTTGGTGGTGCAGCGTCAAGCGAGGGAAAAGCTACCTACGGTACACCACATAAATTCCAACACAGAGTAGTAAAATCACTACTTACACAAGATAAATTATAGATATTAAACTGCTTGCAGATAAAATTGGAATTCGTGCTATTGCTTCTCACATCTGCCTCACTTCCATGTTGATAGACGTATTTTCTCCCACTTAAGCGCTCAAGTAGGGTGCTTCTGGTGGAGGGTCATCTTTATCTTATCGGCCTCCAGATCGACACGAAATTTTGGTCCGATTGCCAACAGCCAGACAAGCCTCAACACTCGTCAATCTCCCAAGCTCCATCAGGACCACGGTTGCAACAGCCATGGCTCCCAGGTGCACCAATTCCCCGGCTACGCTCCTCCCATTCTTATATCCATCGCTCTTCTCCCAGCGCTTTGCCCGTCCCGCCGTCACTGCTCTCCGACAACGACGATGCAACTCCTCCACCATCAACGACCTACCCGAGTCTCGCCTCAACCCGGCTCCCGACGATTACTCCGCTCCTAGTTTTGCAGACAAGGCGCAACTAACCCTCTATGCGGGTCGCGGTGGTAACGGCTGCATCTCATTCCTTCGCGAGGCCTATCTTGCTGAAGGTCCTCCCAACGGCGGCGACGGTGGCCATGGTGGCAATGTTTACATCCAGGCTGCCCATGGCGAGACGTCACTACATAAGCTTGCCCGAAAGAGATTTGTGCATGCTGAGCGTGGCAAGAATGGCCAGGGAAGTGCAAAGGGTGGCACCAGAGGAGACGACATCATCATCACCGTGCCTGTTGGGACGGTGGTGCGTGAGTTAGAGCGTGAAGACCCGGTGGCGGATGAAGAAATGAATATGCGTGTGTGGCGCGCTCAGCAGAAGCAGAAGAAGATGGAACAACGTCAAGCCGAGTTGCAAAGGAAAAAATTAGCCGAGGAACAAGACATCGAAGAAGGGGAGGAGGAAGAGGAGGAGGAAGAGGAGAACGATCGACGAAGAAAGAAAGAGCAAGAGGAAGAGGAAGAGGAAGAGGAGGATGAAAACCCAGAGCGACGCAAGTGGTTGCTCTACCCCGGGCTGTCGAAAACTGATGTGAAAGAAACTGTCTTTCCTCGTCTTCCCAAGCGCCATCGTATCCTCAAGCAACCTCCTCCTACCATCCACCTTGACCTTTCTCGTCCGACGCCACAGCCTATCCTCCTGGCTGGTGGTGGTATTGGTGGCCTAGGAAACCCTCACTTTACTTCCCGGGAACACCCTCGACCTATGTTCGCCACGAAAGGTGGGGATGCGGTCACCATGAAAATTGAGCTCGAGCTCAAGCTTCTCGCCGACGTAGGCCTGGTTGGTCTCCCCAACGCCGGTAAAAGCACACTGCTTCGCGCCCTCACCAACAGCCGCGCCCGAGTCGGCAACTGGGCCTTTACTACCTTGCAGCCCAATATTGGTACCGTTGTGCTTGACAAATATTCTGGTCGCCCTTCCATTAAGAGCTACCGTCGTTACCCCGCCCAGATGGGCATGCCTGAGGAGATTGACACTGAACCTCGTACTCGTTTCTCAGTTGCCGATATTCCTGGTCTGATAGAAGGGGCCCATCTCGACCGAGGGCTCGGTATCGCTTTCCTGCGTCACGTTGAGCGCGCGGGTGTTTTGGCTTTTGTCATTGATTTAAGTGCCGGTAATGCTGTCAAGGCCCTCAGCGCCTTATGGCACGAGGTCGGTCTGTATGCTCAGATGCGTGACGAAGAAGAACAGGATCGCGAGGTTGAGAACCGCATTGACTGGGATGATATGTCACCAGAGGCCGGAGGGCCCGTAAATTACAGCGATAACTTTGACGCCGCCTCCCATGCGCCAGCAGAGTCTCCCGGAATACTCATAGCTGGTAAGCCCTGGTTCGTCGTTGCAACCAAGGCCGACCTGCCCGACACGCAGGAGAACTTCAAGGAGCTCAAGGCCTATCTAGACAGTATCACGGGGGGGGAGATGCCGCATCCAACAGGGGCAGAGCAAGCATGGACAAAAGACTGCGCCGTCATTCCGGTGAGTGCAATCAACGGCCAGGGCGTGGATCGCATCGTCCACTGGACTGTTGGTCTTTTGGATGAGTAGAGAAAAGTTGATGGGCTGGCTTATATTGTATATCAACGTGTATTTGTAACATGTACCAAAGAAGGTTTTGTCACGTTTTGTATTTTAATATTGTACTAACACCAAGTAAATGTTTTCAAATTATTCATACTTCCCATTTTCGAAATTAAGGATTTTCCTCATTTTCCTTGGTTCCATTCGCCTCGCCATTTTCCTCGGGGGTAGGGATATCTTCAACATCAATGTCCTCTTTGTTGCCAGTCTCTTCCTTTGCCTCAGTAACCGCCTTCTCCTCCTTCTTCTGTTTATGCAGACTAATGTTGATGAGCGGAGAGGTATCGTTGAAAATGCGAAGCAGCATTGCCGAACGATCTTCCTTGGGAAGCATAAGGTTGAGTGAGTGGATACTCTTCCAGAGGGGAAGGGCCATGCGCTCCGAGAAGTCGGGATCGGTACCATCAGGCTCGATGCGCAGAACGCAGCAGCCCATGCCAACATCGCGAACACGCTCACCAATCTCGTCAAATCTCTTCCAGTTATCATCGGAAATCCGGGGAAACATCTCAATGAGAAGCTTATGGAAGGTCTCCTTATTTCGGAGGTGGATAACACGAGGCTCACCAACATAGCCCTGAAGGATAGGCATACCTTCGGCCTGAATACGCCAGCGGCAAACTTCAGCAGATGGAGCATCCTGCTTCATAAACATACGGACACCACCGTGAATGAACTTGACGCCTCGGCCCTCATTCTCGTTGAAGATGTCACGCATCAAAGCGCTAGTATAGTAAATAGCCTTGGCAGGCTCGCCCATTTCGTTGCGAACCATGTATCGGTTCTCGGGGAAGCGAGTCGAAATGTGGTAGAATTGCTTGATATTCTGGATCACAGGGTGGGATGGGTCGAGGTACTTGAAGGGCTCCTCGGTGAAGTTGTTGCGCTTGGACTTGCCCCCTTCTTCCTGCTTGGGCTGCTCGGTGGGAGTCGCGGTAGCCGAAGGCTCGTCATCGGTCTTTGTCTTTTTAGCAGGTTGATCCTCGCCATCATCCGCATCCAGAGGCCTCTTGCTTCCATTGGTAGATTCGTCCGCCATGATAACATCACCCTGCTTGTCTTCAGCAGCGACAGGGGCGGCCTCGACCTCTGATTTCTCAGGAGCCTCCTCAGGAGCCTCCTCAGAGGGCTTCTCGGCAGCAGGAGTAGCAGCCGAGCTTTCGGGCTTCGAAGAACCTTGCTTGGGTTCGTTCTCATTTCTTGCCTTGAACTCGGTCTTCTTCTGGAGAACGGTGATGAAAAAACCGCCAGTGTCCTGCATGTGAGGATAGACACGCATGCACCGTTCCAGGGGCAGATCAGCACATGCAGAACCTTCGGTTCGGGGAAACATGGTCTCCACAACCCTTCCAGGGGTGACACCTTCGTTGTTCACGTTGGCATGCTCCTTGACCTCTTCCCATGAGCTCCAGATTTTGGCGCTCTTATCCATAATCTTCCACGATTTCATGCCAGGGATTCGCTTCAAGTTCACCAACTCATTGGCGCAGTCCACAATTTCAACATTTTCAGGTCCACCGCATCGCTCAATAGCGGACACGACGACTGCCTCATTCTCCACGGGGTTCATACTGCAGGTGGAGAAGACGACTCGGCCACCAACCTTGAGAAGCTGGAGAGCGCGCACCAGAATTCGGATCTGGGTGGTGTGCAGGCCAAGAGCGCTGCCAGGCTGCCAATCTTTCCAGAGGTTGGCATTCTTTCGAAGGGTTCCGTCACCTGAACAAGGGACGTCGGCCAAGATTCGGTCGAACTTCAGATACCTGGCCTTGTTAGAGCCGGAATCCGAGGGGAGCTTGATGGATGGGAATTGAGTAGCATCGTGGTTGGTAACGATAAGATTGGGTGATGAGAGTCGCTTGAGCTGATGGACCAGCATATGGCCACGCTTGTAGTCGGCATCGTTAGCAATAAGCAGACCAGTAGCTCGTCCAGCATCAGTGGGGTCGGCTTCGAGGTCGGCCTCAATTTCCTCACGAGTCTCCTCTCCAAGGTCCAGCCCATCCTCCTGGGCGAAGGCGCGCAAAGTCTTGCGAACACGGGCCTCTTCTCCGACATGAATCATCTCAAGGAGCTGAGCCGCCTTGCTTCCAGGAGCGGCGCACATATCCAGGACGGTCATACCAGGACGGAGGTCCATCAGTAGAGGGGGGATCATGCTGACTACTTCCTGGCGACTGATGTTTCCGACGCTGGTCTCGGAGACGAGGAACTTTTGGAAAGCTGCAAAGGGAGGGAACTTGCGGATGACGTTCTTGGGAGTAGTCATCCACCAAGCGAGCTCGTCGGGGTACCAAGGCACAGCCTGAGGAGGAGCGACCGGAGTACCATCCTGGTGCTCAATTTTGACTATTTCGGGGATGTATCTGTCCTTGAGGAGCCTCTTGACGTTGATCGCATGGCTGGCGCAAGCGAGCAGGTTAGCATGTTTTCTTCAGCTTTATTCGGGTGCGACATACCCCTTGGAGCCACAGAATCGGAAGCTGTTGGGAAGCTCGCGTCGCAGAGCGTCCCAATAGGCTTTCTTCTCCTCCTCGTCCAGCTGCAGTAGGGTATCGTAAAAGCGTTGCAGCTTCTCGTTCTCCTTGGGGATGGCTGGGTAGTCCCTCCAGCCGCCTCCAGGCTGTCCGCCACCACGGCCGCCGCCGCCGCCTCGTCGGTTCTTTCCCTAAAATAAAGCAAGTTAGATATGACTGAGCGCCATTGGGAAGTAATTGGGGGGTAGGCGCACCCGGAAACTCTTCTTGCCCATTGTAGCGATTGTTTTGTTGTGAAGAGCACCTTGCGACAGAAAATTTCCAAGGCAGGAAAACTGCACGCCCCCACACAAGGTTGCCGCCTTTAGCACCCCGCGAACGCGCTAATGCCGACCCAGGCCCACAACATGTGAAGCACAAAAAGTACTTGATGGCTCCAGCCACAGCAGGCGTTTTGTGGTGAATGGATGAAGAATCTCCGAACATGGATAATACCAGGTTCTTCTGCTCATACCAGGCTATCGTATTTATAGTGCGCTCGTGAGGAGCTTTGTAAGGGGACAAGACCCACTAAGCAAATGGCCCAACCAAGCCTCCTGTGCTGTCATTATTCAGAAGGCGAATGGCAGTTGGGAATTAATAGAGAAAGGAGGGAAAGAAGAAAAAAAGAGCGAGAAGCAGAAGATACAGAAGATACGCGACCCTTGCCATCATTGCCTCAACCAAACGTCTGCGTTGGTCCTACACCTTTCAGTTTTAGTTGTCGTCTTTTTTTTTCTTTTTCGAGAAACATTCATCTCCAATTTCACAGTAGGGTGGTATAACCACGTCTCCCTAAATTTGCTGAACAGTCAAGATGTCATACCGCGCAAGAAGGCAGCACACTGAACTGTCTGCTAGCTGCAAACTACCATGAGATGTGTACCAATTAGGTCAACAATATCGCAGTCAAGTTGAACAGCATAGCCCAACAAATGAGGTTTGCATTAACCAAACCGCAGGAGGCTCAGCTTCTAAATAACCGATGTTTATGAACCATGCAATAAATCACCCAAGTTACTTTGCGTTTCTTGTCCTTCTCGATATCCCTCGCTAAAATCACACAAATCCAGACGCCTTCGAATCAAACGTAAGCCCGGGGTCTTTCCATCAGTTTCTAATATAATATATGAACACTGGAAAAGTGAACACCATGGCCGATTAGTATTGCGTAGCTATGGCATCTCAGAGCGAGAGCGCAAATGGCATGGGCGCACAAAAAGACATAGAGACTGGGCCGATAGATCATGACAAAGAACTGAACGGAGTAGTTCCCCCAATTACACCCGAGACGGGATGGGTAAAAATTCAATGATTTACGGAGTCAAGTTGACTGAGCTCATCGTTAAATGTTCCTTTTAGTGATGCGGAAACTTGTAACATCAAGGGTTGCGTTCAGGGAACAAAAGGAATTTCCACAAGTAGATAGTAGAACGAACCTGCGACGAATTAATATTTTAGACAAGTCATTTCTATGAATATCACAGTTATTATTAGGTAATGCAACGAAGAGGGAGTGAGAAGGTGCCTGCGTATGTGCATGAAATGAGACATCAGTAACACCGGCAACAGACTGGCGTAGACTCTAGGGTGGCCGAAGATGGAGACATCCAATATTTTATTTTTTTATTAAAAAAGTGTTTTCCAACAATCGAAAAACATCTCTCATTTTCATTATTCACGACTGAGCTATTATTTAGACCCAACTCACTGGTCTCCGTGAATGATCAAAATATGGCCTAGTCATAGACAATGATATGCTGTTAAACAATCAAACCATACCAATTACCGTTTCGACTAAAAAATAGCATGACTAGAGCCACACCAAAGTTTCCCGAAAAATTGAATAACGACCAAGGGAGAGCTGGTAAAAAATAATTTCCGACATGTGAGGGAGCGGCGCAAAATACGTCACGGCATGATATCTATAGCCTAAAGAACCCTGGACATGAAGGAGCGGATCGAGCGCTTCTAAGCAACAAGATCACGTCGAGAACAGGAGTCGCAGCGGTACTATATTTCATGGCGCTTGTCCACATTCAAATCTGAAAGGTGCGCGGACCGAGCAAGAGAGCCAGTGGAAGGCGGCCATTTTTAAGAATGTGAAAGCGGCTGCTGATTGAACGCATATTTCACAGTAAACAATAGTTCAATAGCGGGAAGATGCTGGCAGACGGATTCGTCTTGATAGCTAACGAGACACCAATAAGAGAGGGTCACCAATCGGCTCAGGTTTGACGCCACTTGAAGCCGCGATACGCTGTCTCTCAAGCCGCGGTGTCCA
Source organism: Calonectria henricotiae (assembly GCA_020623695.1). NCBI lineage: Eukaryota > Fungi > Ascomycota > Sordariomycetes > Hypocreales > Nectriaceae > Calonectria > Calonectria henricotiae. The sequence goes on from JAHVYB010000019.1 coordinate 329,430, forward strand.
AGAGATCAACCTCTTCTTATCTACATTGTAGCCGCGGTCCAGATGCTACAATTGGTGTTAGCCGCGCTCGAGATGGTTTGTGATGGATAGCCGCGCTCCCATAGCCAGTTCGGCACTTATCGCACATGGCGGGGTTCCGTGTCATGCGCCCGACTTCGGGTTTACGTGGGGCAAGGTCCAAACTACCTATCTTGTTCGTCATTGAGATGCAGCGTACTCCACCGCCCGAGACAGCCCCTCGACGCCTTCAAGAAGCTCCCCTCCAGACCACTTTTTCCCTTTTCTTTCCCTCAGTCAATTCCTCTCAACAGCAGTGCCACCGAGGATACCACAGCCCGCCATGTCTGTCGAAGTCATCACCACAATCTCCCCCAACACCAACGAGGCCATCCTCACACGGAATGGTGCCTCGCCCGCAGACCTCGAGCTCATGCCCAAGGTCGCCACTGAGGCTTTCCATACCTTCCGCAAGACCACTCTCAAGGAGCGCCAGGCTATTGTCCGAAAATTCCTCGATGGACTGCTCGCCAAGAAGGATGCTCTCGGGGAGGAGATTACCACCCAGATGGGGCGTCCCATCAACTACACACCTGGTGAAGTCGCCACTGCCGTGAAGCGTGGCGACTATCTCCTCAAAATCAGTGACGAGGCCCTCAAGGACACCGACGGTGAAGCCGAAAAGGGCTTCAAGCGCTTCATTCGAAAAGTCCCCGTTGGACCTGTTTTGGTCATCTTCGCCTGGAACGTATGGACACCACCCCCACCAGGTCGAAGCATGCAGAGCTAACCTGCTACAGTACCCTTGGCTTATTCTTGTCAACTCTCTTATTCCAGCCCTTCTTTCTGGAAACACGGTGATCCTCAAGGGATCCCCTCAAACCCCCACCGTTGTCGAGCGGACTGCCGAGATATTTACAGAGGCTGGCCTCCCTGAGGGCGTCCTCCAGTACTTCCACTGCGGCTCCCCCATCATCATGGAGACTATTGTTCGCAACCCCCTTGTTTCCCTCGTTTGCTTCACCGGCTCTGTGGCTGGCGGCCTGGCGGTGCAGAAGGCTGCCTCGGACCGGATCGTCGGTGTTGGTTTGGAGCTTGGTGGCAAGGACCCTGCCTATGTCCGTGCCGACGTCGACATCGATTGGGCTGCGGGTGAGATCGTCGACGGCGCCGTTTTCAACTCCGGTCAGAGCTGCTGCTCTCTGGAGCGTGTGTACGTTGACGAAAAGATCCATGACAAATTCGTCGCAGCCGTTCAAAAGGTCCTCAAGGGCTACAAGCTGGGCGATCCTTTTGACAAGAGCACCCACGTTGGCCCCGTCGTGTCGAAAAGGTCAAAGGAGGCGATCGAGGCACACATCAAGGATGCTCTCGACAAGGGTGCCAATGACGTCACTCCCGAGAACGAGACTTTCAGCAACCCTCCCACCAAGGGCAACTTTGTCAAGCCCACCGTGCTCATCAACGTCAACCACACTATGCAAGTTATGACTGAGGAGACATTCGGGCCTGTCGTTGCCATTCAAAAGGTCAAGACGGACGAAGAGGCTGTCAAGCTTATGAATGACAGTGAGTTTGGGCTCACGGCAAGTATCTGGACCAAGGATACGGATAAGGGATACGGGCTGGCCGACGAGGTGGAAGCAGGCACCGTATTTGTCAATCGATGCGACTACCCAAGCCCGGTATGCTCCCAGACATCAAGATACCCCTACGAGCGATATTTCATACTGACTGAGTGTAGGATCTGGCATGGACCGGATGGAAGAACTCTGGCAAGGGTCAAACGCTCAGCCGGTTCGGATATGACCAGTTTGTCAAGCTCAAGAGTTACCACCTCAAGGACTACCCCAAATAAGGGCAACATTGGAGAACAGAAGGAAATGTTAATTGTTATAAGGATAATGCCCTGTAATGAATCTCAGGCCGAAATAGATGAATTCAAGCACTCTAATATTGCACGTCGCGACTTTTATTGCTCGCAATCTCAGCCAGTCGGCCGCATTCCACGGGGTGAGACGATGAGCGGGTAAACCCAGACAGCAGCAGGTTGGTGGACGCCTCGAGACTGGCGCATTCATGCAGCACAATGAGCGACGACCCTTCCCCCCCCCCCTTTCGCTATGGCCGTGTGAAGACAGCCTGATTGGGTCAGGCCGACCAACTTGGGAAGTGGTCTCGGCTCGCATCATCTGGCCTTCATCGCACAGACAGCGAGGCTCCGCCTAGACAGACGAAGAAGCGCCAGACGAGGAAACACCCTAGTGTAGATCATCGTTCACGCTTGACCCCCCAAAGTGATCGGCAGGGAAAAAAGGGCACAGGCAGAACCTGGGTTTTGAGCACGGTATTATCGACCTGATCCCAGCAGGCATAAATAGCATAAGCATTGGATGATTTCTGGATGATTTGTTCATCTTGGTCATTCATGGCATTTGTTTGGACGTGCATCTTGGCATACGCATCCGCTTGCATCGTGTGCTCGATGCTATTTTCTGCTTCGTCTTATCTCGACCGCCTGTTCCCAGAAAGGTATTTGGGTCACTACCCAAGCGCTGTTCCTGTACAACGGCTTGCGATCTTCACGCTTCATGGCCTATTCAGGACATGATTCTTACCGCAACACAATTAATTATCTTGAATCCCCGTCTCTCCCGCCGCCTGTGGCCCAACCAGGCATCGCCATTCAAGCGACATCCGGCAACCCACACGCACCCCCCCACCTCCAATCGATTCCTTCCTTGTCCTTGTTCCATGCTCTATGTCTCCTCTCGCCTGTTTTTGAAGTAGGGGGGGAGGGGGGAGGGGGAAGACCTATTTTGTGCAACCAGCAACAGGTAGTAGTAGTAGACTAGGCCACCACGCGATATAATATGCAAGGTACTAGATCAATGAGCATGAACGTCATGTGTGTTATCCGGCATGCTGCACGTCCTCCCTTGCGTAAACTCCACTGCAAGGCAGGCCGGTTTGTATTGGGGTGTGTGAAATAAACAAGTTTTTCCCAAGAAAAAAAATGCAAAGGGAAGACGAAAGGAGAACAAAAAGAAACCCACCCTTCCGCTGTACGTTTGCAGAATCGGAAGATTGTTTTAGCATATCTGGCGATGGTTTGTGGAGGCGCTTGGCTAGTTTCCTTTCTCTCTCTCTCTCTGTTTTTTCGGTTCACGAATCAAAATGGGGTTTAGTTGAATCCGTCGCACAATGAATGCCATGTCTCATATTCAGCCAATCCCCACACGCCTCTTTACATGAGCACTGGCCATGATTCGAGACATTCTCGCTCGCCTTTTGGTGGGGAGAGGAAGGGGAAGGGGGGAGGGGGAGGTGGAGGAGGGCAGGATCGCAGCGGGGGGGGGGGGGGGCACCATTGTTGCCTTGCGCTTGTCTCTTTGGTTTGAGAAGGAACTGTTGACTGAGCCCCGACGAGGGTCCCAAGTTTACCATCGCGGGGCGGTGACGGCGTCTCAGGGCAGGCTTGGGGACGGAGGTCCAACCGTCCAAGTACCTGCCCCCCTTCTCCCCGCCGACGGGTTCCTCACTAGTTAGCACCTTGGGGCTTTTTTATTTTATTTTAAAAAGATATTTTATTTTATTTTTATCTTTTATCCTTTTTTATTTGTTCAGTTCCAATTCCATTCCAATGCATAACTCATAACTCTCGGACGCTCTGCTCGTCCTTAGTTGGATCTATTCCAGGCTCCCATCCCTTGGTGTCCCCTCCTCGTCCCCCCGTTCCCGTGCGTTACCCAGCCAAGACATGGACATGTCCACCGCCGCCCTTCTCTACAATGGACGAGAACGGGGGCGTGCGGTCCCCTTGTGCTTCCGCATCCTGATCATCCGTTGTACTGACATGACCTATTGCAGTGAACCTGAAAACGCACTCGGGTGCCTCAGACATGGTCGACATTCATCATACACGTAGACATATATAGACGAGCATGCTGCCTCAGCTCCCCCGCCCCTCCGTTGCTCACCAGCGCGGACACACTCGACGCTTCGCCTCATTCTTTCATCCATTCATTTTATCCCATTTACACACTCATTCATTCCCCTCCCCCCTTCACGACGCACTGCTCAGCTGAGCCTAGCTCCTTGAGCATAAGCTAGCCTAGCTTCATACCTCGTACATCACTCGATCCAAGCGTCGGGGGGGCCCACCGCTTCTGCCTCGACATCCACCACCGCAGCCGCTGCGGCCACCACTGAGAATCCAATCCCCGGTTTTATTTACAGAAGTCAGGCATAGACATGCCTGCTGTCTTGTTCTGCCTCTCATATTAACCAGCCTTTACCTCGTCTCCTTCTCTTCTTCTATTTTGTTTCGGCCCAGAAGTGTATTATTCCATCGTCTCCCTTCTACAAGAACCAACCCGCCCCTTTTTGTGAGGACTGGGGAAATAAAAAAAAGACCAATTTGGCCTTGTTCGTTTCCTCACCGGCACCCCTACCGACTATCCCGTCACCTAACGGCTTGGATCGACGCCAGTCCACCGCCGTACTCACCGGACGCTGTCGTTTCACCAGCGCCTCATTGACCTACGACACGCCAGCCAGCTAGGTTCCAATACCATTGATATTGCTTCCATCTCGCATCTCCTGACGCAACTCTTCTCCATCTTCAACTCGAAATAATTACCTATTTTTCTTTCTTTTCTTAATCGTCCTGCTTTCGTTCGCTGTGTTTCGTTCGCATTTTTGACCATCTTCTTTTTTATTATTTGCGTTTTATAATTCTATTCTTTGGTCCTGCATCTCAGCCAGCGACGATAATTACGACAACAAAAAACGCCCGGTTTACATTTTTGTTTGCGTTTTCCCTTCTTAATGCGGCCTTCACTTGGACGAAGCTTAGAGCGTGATATCAAGAGCACTGGACACTTTCTCCCCTCGCCTCTGAGCACCCGCGCCAAAATGCACATCTCAACCAACGTCCGCACCCTGTGCTCGCGTGTCCAGACACTCATTCGAGTACGACGGCGCAAGGAGAAGCACCACCGGGCATCAATGCAAATTGTACGTCGCGCGGGCAGTTGAAATTTGTGGCTGTACTTTGAAACTAACATGCCAGCAGTCTGAACCCTACGATCTCAAGCGTGAGCCTGTATCATTACCGGGCATCTCCGAGGACGAGTAAGCCAACCCATCCCGACCAACGTACGCACAAGATGCTGCAATGGAAAAAAGATCTCCGTCTTAAATTATATATATATATATAATTCTTTTCAATTATTATTTTGCATTGTGGATGAAAGCCAACCCCAAGCCACTCATACCATTTGGCCTCAAAAGAGATCATCTGCTGACCACTCTCGCTCTCATTTTAGAATCGCCGTCCTTCGCGACAAGGCCGCCGCCAGCCGCATTGGCGTCGCAGACCCCGCTATGCCGCTCCCGCAGGCACCCCGGTCGCCGTACTCAACGTCCAGTCTCTTCTCACACCCATTCCGCCCACCAGCAGCTCTGCCGACCCTGTCACCACAAGCGTCCACGTCAACCGAGAGCCTGCCGTAATGGGACGAAGGGAAAGAGGAAGACGCCACCGCCCAACAGACGCACGACGGTGGATTCCAACAACTTCACACAGACACAATACCAAAAGAAAAGAAAAGAAAAGAAAAGAAAAGAAAAGAAAAGAAAAGAAAAGAAAAGAAAAGAAAAGAAAAGAAAAGAAAAGAAAAGAAAAGAAAAGCAAGAGTTGAGAAAAAGGCTGGGGGCCCTCGTACAACGACAGATGAGGGGGACATGCAAGTCGACGCGTCGCTAGAGTCGTCGCAGAATAATTGGAGCTGAAGAGGGCCCCGTCTGTGCCCTCCCCATCCCCCTTGACGAAACAAACATAATCAATTCTTGGGTTTGGTGGGTTTTTCTTCTTCTTATTTTCTTTTTTTTCTTCTTCTGCGTTTGGAAATACGGGAGCGGGCGGAGAATTATGAATGGTTATTTTTAAACCTATCCTTGTTCGGTCTATTGGCTTGTTTTTGAGGGCGCGGGTGGAAATTGGGATTGCAGTTGCAAACCGGTCACGACAAGGTTTTTTTGTTTTTGTTTTGTCAGAAAGGCGAATTATTGCGCTCGATATGGTACGGTACCAAAGGAACGGGTTTACATTGGTCATTTGTGTATGTGTTTGTTCGCATCACGCCCAAAAAGGGGAAGGGGAGCAATCCAAGAAACATACAACTAATAATTTCTTTAATTTATCTAGAGCAGTAGCAGATGAACTCCATCTCATCACTGCCCAAAACAAAGAGCCACGTCGGATTCACTTTCCGTTTCAGACCTTGACAAAGACGTCGTTCAATCCATACGCTCTCACGCTCTCACGCTCTCTCTCACTCTATTGGCGGTGTCATGCTATGGTTTTTTAAATCCAACCCGAGTAGACGTCCAAGTTCTCCTGACGTGCGCCCTCCATCTCGCCCTTGACATCCAAGAGCTTGACTTTTGTGCCCTTGGACCGAGCCCACTCCTCCAGAAACTTCTCAACCCGTTGCTGAGTCTCGGGGTCATCCTTCATCAGCAGGGCCAGGGCATCGAAGCCACCTGCGCCAGGGACCACACCTCCGTAGACTCCATCAACGGCACCGGCGGCATCTAGAAGCTCCGTCTGGCTGGCAGGCTCAATCGGCACGTCACTGGCCGTGCCCATCTTGCGGATCAGCTCACGGACGCCGCCTAGCTTGGTCGACAGTTGCTCGACGTCACCTTGCTTAAGCGTCGCAACCAAGTCTTCGTTTCGTCGCTGGAGGTCATCCCAGAGCTGCTTGGAGCCCTCGGGGTCTTGGGCTTTCCATGCCAGGACCTTCTTAACCATGCTCACCGTCTTGCTGCCGCAGTCTACATCGCACATTCTCAACACCACGCCCTGTGGCATCTGGACCGCCTCCTTGGCAACCTCCACGTCCCACACAGACTCGCCATTGACGAGCTGAACCAGCGAGTCTGCGAATCCCGGCGTACCTGGCTCGGGAACCTTGCTCAGGGTCTCGGGAGAGAATCGCTTGTACCTGCAGGACCCGAACACGGCCGCCGCCACATCGAAACCAGAGCCGACTTTGCCCTGAGCTGCGCAGTGTGCCGCCTGCGCGAGATTATGCAGCGTCTGCTTCCCTGTCTGAGAGTCAATGTCAAAGAGTTCACGGGGCAAGTAATGGGCTAGGAGAGCTGCAGTGAGCGAGGTGACGAGGGCCGCGGATGAGCCCAGCCCCGTCTTGTTGGCGTCACCCAAGGTCACGGGGAAGCAAGCGAAGCGGCCCCTTTGGGCGTCTGCATCGCCCGAGTGGGAGTAGTAGTCGTTGTCTGCAAGGATAATGAGGCGCGAGGGCATCATGCTAAGGCTGGCACGCTGGTGGGCGACGCGGTCGATGTAGCTGAGGACGTAGCTGAGAGTGGTCTCCACGAAGGGATTTGGGCTGATCTTGGATCCGCTGTGGCGAGTTAAGTGAGCAAAGAGAACATGCCACGGATGGACGGACACCCAAGATAGATTGACATGAGGATCCCGAGGAGCCGGTTGACGCCTGACCAGGGTGAGTGGTAGCGAGGATGGCTTTGGCGACCCGGGGACCTGGGACGTTTGACGAGCCCGTCAGAAGGGGGCCTCGTGGCCGAAGGAAAGCACCTCACGGCGACGGTATAGAACAAATAAAAGACGCCAACTTACACCTGCAATTGAGTAACCTTGATCCCGCCTCCCGCCTCCGTCAGGTGGTAGCCATACCGCCACTGGGCGTCGAGGAACTGCGGGCTGTCGACAACAATCTCCGTCAGCTGCACACCGGGCGTCGTGCGAATCTCGCTAGCAATCACGTTGATCCTAGCGTTGAGGCCAAATACGAATCCCGTGTGCTGCTGGTCCAGCACCAGGTAGCCGCCTGCGAGAAGCACCTTGCCGGGCGCCGACACGGCGATGGTGGGGTTCCGAGATGTCATGGCGTTGTTTTTTTTTGGTTTGGGGGGGGGGGGCAGCGATTTGCAAATAAAAAATAAATAAAAAAGCCAAAGGAGAGAGGGAAGCGAAGCAAGTGAGCGGGTGTTTGATCAGTGTGATGGTATCTCAACAAAATCAAAGCCTAGAAGGTTCTTTTTTTGGGCACAGGTGGAGAGGCGTGAGACAGTAATGGATTCTTGGAGTGAGTGAGCTCTTTTACTCTGCTCAACCACCGGAAGGAATCGTCGAAGGAGCAGCGGGGCCTATCACAGGCTTCACACAGTGCCGGAACATGCAATGTTTCAGAGGCAACACTGTGGCTTTGTCGGTGTCCGCGTCAAACACTGGGGTTCAATGTGTGCCCATTTGCTGCTATTCTGAGATGCGGACTGCATGGAAATCCAATAGAACTTTGCATTCAGCTGTGCATCTAAGCTGGACACCATTCCAATTTAGCCTAGCAAATGCTCTAATGACACCTCAATGACGCTCATTCATGCCGCCTAACTCACCATCAATGCGCATTCATGAACGGGATGGATGCTAACTCAAAAATCGAATTATCTAACTTGTGAATTATTTTGGTGTGTTCAGTTTCCGATTTTGATAATACAGGCAGCAGGGTCCTATTCTCTGCTTTCGTCTTCCCGGAAATTCTCCATGTTCCCAGGTATCTTTCTCCTTGGTCCCTCTATATGCTGCACGAATGTTGTTTTTCCTTATCGGAGTGGTGTGATGTCTATCAGGGAACGCCAGGTCCCGAATCCTTTAACCCAGGCCCAAAACGTTCTCAAGTCATAACCCAAACCCATTTTATGTCCCCGAACGCCATCCCATTGAAGGGACCGAGGGCGCTCTGCTCCTCGAAACTCAAAATGCAACCCCGTAGAAAAAACACAATCCCAACCAGTACAACGGGGTATCAAACAGACCGCGCCCAAGTGAACAAAAGAAATAAACAACAACTCTTAACAATGAATGATGCCGTGGTACAACCAGGTGCTCGACACGTTCACTCAGTAGTAGCAGCCTCCTGGCCGCCACCGAGAAGTTCGAGGACCTTGTTGACAACAGCGCTGGGGTAGCCGCGGGTGAGCATCTCTCCGACCACTCCCTTGGCTTGTTCTCGCTGCTCAACAGCCAAGTAGGCACGAGTCATAGCCTCGTAGGTGCTAGGCTCGCGCTTCTCTCGACCAACAGTGTCATAAACCTGCTGGGCCTTCTCGATGTTTTTCTCGGCAGCCCAGCCGTGAATCAGAGTGTTGGCAATATACGGAGTCATCTCAACGCGCTGGCTTCGCATCTTGGCAAGAATGGGCTCGGTATCGGCAACCTGGTGGTTGGCGACCATGGCCTCAAAGAGAGACTGATAGAGGCTGGCGTTGACGGGAACCAAAGATTGGCCGACAACGTCATCAAACATCTTACGGGCACCCTCCATGTCGTGCATTACACATCCACGAGCATGGATAAGGGAGGCGTAGTGAACAGGCTCGACGCGCTGACCAGAGGCACTGATGGTAGCCAGAACCTCCTCGGCAGCGGTCATGTCGACAGGCTCGAGAGTTGCGTGAGTGTCCACCAAAAGCTTGTAAGTGTGGGCGGTAGGGGCAATGCCCTTCGCCTTCATGCGTTCGTAGTAAGCGAGCACCTTGGACTTGTCACGCTTAGTAGTCAGGAAAAACTGCATCATGCTGTTGTAAGGGGCGGGGCGGGCCTTGTAGTTTGGCATAGCCTCCATCTCATCAAACAGCTCCTCGGCGAACTTTTCATCGCTAACTCGGCACAAGGCATTGACAATGGTTCCATAAGTAACAGATGTCGGCTTGATGCCCAGAGCTCGCATCTCGGCAAAGTAGAAGAGGCAGTCATCAATTCGACGAGCCTTACCAAGCTTACCAATCAGCGCATTGTACAAGAAAGAGCTAGGCTCAACGCCCTCAGCTTTGGCGCGGTGGAAGATGCGAACGGCTTCGGAGGCCTCGTCAAAAGTCTTGGTTGAGTCCTTGAGGGTGGTGATGTAAAGACCAAAGGTGTTGGCAGAGGGGGTGGCTCCCATCTCCAGCAACTCCTGGTGGAACTGTTCAGCTCGTCCACGGTTACCAACGGTGAGGCAAGCGCCAACCATAGCATCAAGAATGCTAGACCAGCCATATCGGACAACAGCATACTGGGGCATGAGGGGCATATCGGTGCGAGCCATGGCAAGAATATCGTGGCACAGATCCATCTTACCCTCACGGGCGGCAGCGGAAATCAGTTTCGCATAGGTAATGTATCGGGGGTGTCGGCCAGCTCGTCGAATGTTTCGGAATCGGTTGAGGGCCTCTGTCAAACGGGGTCCCTTGCGGCCATGGTTGCCCTCGAGATCATCGGCGATGAGGGAAGATCCTTTGAAGTCGGTGTTGTGCGCGTAGGGGTCGAAGGTATCCTCGAAACTAGAAACGGTGGTGTTCGACGGGAAGGGGGACACAGACTGCTGGAAACTGGAAATCTGGGATGCCATCTCACGAGGATCAGGAATACCACGGGTTTCCATGTATCGAGCGACAAACTCAATACCCTCATCAATCTCCTCAACAAGGTGAGGTCGAACCTCGGACTCGGTAGCTCGGATTCGCTGGAACATCATCTCGGATTGGGCCAAACCCTCTGCAACTTGGCCAGAGCCAATCAAGGCAACAGCATACATCGCAGTAGGCTCGATGAAAGCAGCAGTCGCCATCATCTCAGGGTTAGTCAGAACGTTCCAGTACTTAGTAGCAGCGCCAACATCACCCTCTCGCACGCTCATAGCAAGAAGCGAGGTAGCAGGGATGGCCAGATCTTCCATATGGTTAGGGATGCTAGAGAAAGCAGCGATAGCGGTGGCCTTATCATCTTTGTCGGCAGCAATAGTAGCAATCTTGCCCATGGCACGAGCACGAGCATCAGCCTCAACAGCCTGGGCCCACTGGAATGCCTCCTGGTAAATGCCACGCGAGATGAAGCCCTTGACAAATCCGGTGGTGACCAGAGCGTCCTTGATGTCGGCAGCTCGAACTCCGTACTCGCCAATGATCTTCTGGAAGAACTTCATTGCACCTTCGATCTTGTCAGTGATGACATAGGCGTTGATAACGGAAGCGTAGACCTCCGCGTCCAAGCGGTCGTGGAGGGTTTCCTGACCCTCGTCATGGGCGATGGCCAGGCTACGGTACTCGTTGTAGCACTCAACAGCACTTATCAAATCACCAGAACCGGCGAAAGTGGTGATCATAGTGGGGAAGAGAGCAGCAAATGGAACAACCTTGTTAGCCTCCATGTGCTCAAACAGACGAAGCATGTCGGCAGTTCGTCCAGCTTGAGCACAGGCGGAAATCAGCTGTTGGTAGGTCTCAGCGGAATACAGAGCAGTGTCGGTGTGAACAGAAGTGTCAAACAACCTAATGGCAAGATCAAGTCGGTCATCTTCGCAAAGAATGGCATGCTCAAGCTCATTCGAAGCAAACATGAATTTTCCAGGCTGATCCATACCTCCAAAACGCATTCGCTTGTCTTCCAGAGCGGCCTTCAGTTCGGCAACCTCCAAACATCGTGATGCCAACAGGCCAACCAGGATGTTGTAAGTATCAGCGTCAGGAGATACCCTCCTTCTGAGCATGTCAGCGTAGACATCGAGAGCCTTGGAGACAATCTCAATCTTCTTGGAGGGGATGTGGATGGCAGCCACGAGGAGAGCATTATAAGCACTGGCAATGGGCTGAACGCCAGTCGCTAGCATTGCCTCGAAGACTGCGGGGATTTCAGCATAGCGACCACCCTCAGAGAGTTTGTGTAGGTGGTTGGCATATGACCGAGACTGAGAATCAACTGGAGGGGTAGCGCTACGGGCGATGCTTGCCGGGGTTCGCGACCTCTCAACTACAGGCGATCGAATCCTCGAGCCTGGAAGAGATCGTCCATCAGCGGGCGCATTTTCAGCGGCCTCATGAAAACTGCGAGCCTCAATTTCCCTTTCTAGGGCTGCATCAATGTGAGCGAGAGCGGCTTGGTCCTCTAGCGACAGGGCCGAGTCAATATCAGCATCGTCGATAATGGCATGCTCATTCTCCGGGGCATATGCCCTGTCCTTTCCAGTGAGTATAGAAGCGGCAGTAGGCTTCCACTCAATGCGCTTGGGAAACTCGAACTGAGACCATTCTGTGTCAACCTCTCCAGAGGCCTGCTGGTTTTGCAGGGCCTCAAAGTAGTCGTCTAGACCTCCATGATCCTGGGCGGGCCGGTGCTCAGCGAGACCGGTGGCAGTGGCTCTCTCGGTGTGAAAAGCAGAGTGAAGCTGGAGGCCTGAGAGGCGTCCGAGTCGGGACTTGGTAGTGCGACGAGTGAAGGCGGGTCGGTTCTGAGAGTTGAGGACGTGCGGGTGAGTAGCAGCGACTACGGATTGAGCGTAGCCGTGGGTGGTGATGGATTTGGCGAATGTTGATCCTTGACGGACGAAATTCGAGTAGAGGGAGGAATAGATAGTAGGCATTTAGAACTGGCCTAGTGGGGGGAGGACTATAAAGAGTCTCTCAGTCAGCATTGAATAACATGACCAGACGAAAGAATTGAATGTCGTTTAGGCAAGCTTGATGTGCCTGAGGACTGCGGAGAACGGAGACAAAGTCGGATGATAATGAGATCGTAGTCGGGCCATGAGACTGAGGGGCGTGTAACTGTGGTGGTGGTGGCGCACCAATTGGGGGGGGGGGGGGGGGGGGGGAAAAAAAAAAAAAAAAAAAGAAGAAAAAAAGGAGGGGAAAGAGTGGGGGGTTTTTTGACAGGGGCAACGGCGACAAAAAAAACGCCCAACCAAGATAAGGAAAGAAATGGGAAGGGGAGAGAACCCGTCTGAACCCCCCACCCCGGGGGACTCCGTATGCCGGTCTCCTGTGTGAAA
>JAHVYB010000019.1:342293-379058 GCA_020623695.1 Calonectria henricotiae
GGTGATAGACTTGTGCCGACGTCGTAGGGTCACTGAGACGTGTGCGTAATAGCACAGAGAATGACGTGTGACGAAGAGGAGGGTGGGGGGGGGGTGGGGTGGGGGTGGGGGGTGGGGGGGGGGGTGCGGGGGTGGGGGGGGGGGGGGGTGTGTGGGGGGGGGGGGGGGGGGGGGGGGGGGGGGGGGTGGGGGGGTGGGGGGGGGGGGTGGGGGGGGGGGGGGGGGGGGGGGGGGGAGAATAAAAAGTCACTTACATGGGAAAAGAGGAAGGGTAACGATTGCAGGTTCATTTGACAGCGCTACAGCCGTCAAACAAACGCGCAGACCAGATTAAGGAATGAATTGTGAGGATGGAGGACGAGGTTGAATTATCGAAGGGGGAATGACTGAAAGAAAAGGCTGGACGTGAGAAGAATGTTTGGTCTGGGGTTGGTGGTGAAGTGGGTTTAACCTGGTAGGAAGAGATGGCCTGGCCCTGGCGGTGGACGGGGGATGGCAGCTTTTTTTCATTGCCTGAGGTGGGTACAGGCGGTACGTAGCTTGCTGAGAGGGATCCATGGATCCATGCGTCAGGAAGCAGCTGCAGCGTGGTGATGGATGGATGGATTGTGTGTGGGGTGTGAAGTGTGCGAAGGGAGAGGTGCAGTGAATGGAACGCCGGGCTGGGGGGCCGAGAGCTCAACGCTTGGGACCAGCCGTCAACATCGTCTCTGAGCGGTCTGTCAGCGATACCACGCACCGCAAGCTTAGCTGGGGCGGGTACTTGGTATGCACCAAGGCGGCATTCGAGTTCGCGGATTTCGGACGCGGAGTTTAGTGTGGGTGTGTGGGTGGGCTCGGGGCTGGCTTAAGCTGTGACTGGCCGCGGCTTCTGGAATGACTCAACCCTTGTCCCTGCTGGTCCCTGTAGTCGCCGCTGGTTTTTTTTTTTTTTTTTGGTTTATTTCTTCTTGTTTTTTTTTCTTTCTCAATCCCGTTGTCTTCCAGCGACTGTGGCTTCTCTGAGCAACCTCGCTGTTTGTTCACCCCCCACGCTTCAGTTGTTCCTCACGGCGAGCCATCCACGCCCGCCCAGCTCCCTGGCCATGTCCACGATGAAGGTGCCCACCGTGGGGCACCATCTGGGTACCCCGCCTTGCATGCAGGCACCCACTCACGCGGAAGTGGTTTTTTTGGTTGTTTTTTTTAACCCGCCTCCTCGCACACGAGAAAACAAATGGCCACTAGCCAAAAAAAAAAAAAAACAGAACGTGCTGGAAGGCGGGAGGAAGTGCCAGACTCCCTGTCTGTCACTCACAGCCATCCATCCCAGATCCCAGGGCACAGGTTGCCGCCCTAGCGGAACTCGCCTCACATTTTCTTTCCTTTTGCTCCCACGAACTGGCAACTGTTTACGTGAGTGACTTTTTTGATCCCAACCAAGATATTCCACATCATGAGATCCATTGTTCGCTCGATCAATGTCGATCCAGGCGGGAAAAACAAAATAGTGAATAAAAAGCAAGCAAAACATGGCTCAACTTGGCATCGCTCTGGGTCGCTCCATTACAGGATTGCATTGACTTTCCATGCACGCGACTTCCCAAGCCCGCTTCAAATGCGCGTAACTGGATGACGACAATATACGCACAGCACTAAAGATTACTCGCACTTGCGGTCAGACGGAACACACAACTCTGCGACGTCCCAAAACTGTAGATCCAGGGGTCCCAGGACGCTGCAAAACGCCTTGTGGCGGGCGTTGGTGGTGGCCGAGGCGAGAACAAACCGGCGGCCGTTTACCTATCCCTGCGAACCCTAGCCTCCCGTCCCCGGGTGGGCCCTAAGGGAGAAGCCGGAATCTATGCCCACGCCCCGCTGCCAACCTGTCGGGTTGCATCCAGTTGCCCCAAATTTTCCGGTGTTTCTCTCTAACCCTCTAACCAAAGAGTCCAGACTTAGCTACCAATACTGGATGATCCAGTCCAGTAAAGTTTGTTGGTGTTTTTTTTTTTTTTTTTTTTTTTTGGGGGGGGGGGGGGTTTTCTCGCCCGCCTTTTGCCTGTCGTTGCCTCGATCTCAGCTACCTATCCTGACGTCCATGAGCTGCATGTGGATCTAGGGCAAACATTACCCAAAAGCCAATGACAGCAGACGCCAACTTTTGTGGTCCTTCCAACTGTTTCTTTTTCGGTATAGGAGCGACATCTCAACCAGTAGTAAACGGCGCACGCGAGTCGTCATCAAGCCCATCAATACAACACAAATAATGCAGCAAGACATCATCTAACAAGGCAACAGTCCCATGATTCCAGTCCTCCGGGAGCTCAGCCTGCTTGCTCCGAGGCCCCCACTGTTGTGTTTTTCTCAGCCACAAGAGTATAGCCAAACCCAAATTTACAATGAAAAAAAAGCGGCGATGTAAGCACCAGCCTAGTTGGCCAAAAAGGCGTAACAAGTGCAAAGTGGGAACCTGGCAGGGAACCACAGGGCTGCAGTTTTCGATCCGTCACATGGGCCAGGGCAACGAAAAAGTCCCGTTTGGTTGCCGGATGTCACGGAGCATCTGACTGCTCGCTGACATATCCCTTGCCTCTCGTCGTCTCTGTGTCCGTCATAAGCCAAAGCCGAGACCGAGCGGATCTAAGCCCTATTCGGCATTTTACCTTGCCCGCCTCCGACAATCGTCAACAGGACACATCCTATCCAGTCTAACTAGCCAGCATCCGCGCTGTAACTGAACGCGTCGCCTCCTTGTACCTGGTGATCCATTATTACGGCTCGGTGATTACTTTTTGGGTGTCCTCCAAATGAGCGACCCAATAAGACGGCATCTAAGTTATATGGTTGTCTGATATTCCAATTTCAATGCCTCCTCTTTTCCGTTGAAATATCCCAGTCAAGCATAGAGGACAGGTGTCTGGTCCATACGCCTTTTCCCATTATGCAACAGTATTCATGTGTAATGGTACTCATGCTGATTCGTCACCCAGGTCATATCCTCCATCACGAACCATCATGAAAACCATACATCATCGTGCTTTCGCCCGTCGCCATCTCAGCTCGTGTGCAATACCCAGGGGCAGGGTTACAGGAGGGCGAACGCTGCCTCACGTCTTAAGACAGAGAGCCAAGACCTCCACCCTCGTATTCAATGCAAAATATATATCCAGGGATACTGGTCTTAATCTTCAGGAAGGTGCTTGTAATTGCATTGGCTACAGCCTCTCGATATAGTTCATGCATGTGTTGGGGAAAGAATTTAAGTCATTATTTGGACGATGAGAAAACATGATCCAATTCACACCCCACGAGCCCCATTAATAAGCCTGCGGGACAAACCACTTGAATCCCCCCCAGTAGATGCGTCGAGGGCGATGTTCAAGAACCGTGGAGACGGGTCTCCCGCATAATTGAATCAGAGGGTTTATTTTATCATGCATAACTAGTACATAAGCACAGTGAAGGAAACACCATTATTATCAACCGTGAGTGTATTAGATAAGATAAGATAAGATAATTCTGGCTATCGATAAGACAATACGAAAAGCATCCAAAACTTTTTTTCTTCGTCGCCTTTTGACTTGAGCCCCACCTCCTCCAACGACCTTTGCGAAACCCGACATCATGGCGGACGATGGCATGCTCTTAAATTTTGAGCTGGGCTCTGGGCCTATCAAACCTCTGGTCAAGTTCACGGGCGGTCGCTGGAGGGATAGGAAACAAGCTCAGAAGTCGGCGAGGATAGCCTCCGGCGAGTCTTTGCCAACCCCGAGGAGAGAAGATGGAGGCGACCAGAGATCATTCAAGCGACAGAGGACGGACAATGATGATTTTGGCCGACGATTCGATCATGATTCATCGCATAGGAACTTTCCCAGAGACAAGCGCCCCGGCGGCGACGCCGCGACTCACCAGAATCGAAACCAGCAAGGCAGTTCTGGAAAAGGTGATCGACAGGTCATTTCTCGTCTTTTTTCCTTCAACCCATCTCAAAAGACAGAGTTTGACGAAAAGGATTCCGAATGGACCGCCCCAGAACCTACCAACGCACCGCTTTCCGACGTGGCCAGCTTTGGTACGCTGACTATTTCTGCGCGCCTGGTGGAAGAACTGAGGAAAATGAACCTGGAACGGCCGACTGCGATTCAACAAAAAGTTATTCCGCACATGCTGTCCAACAGCTTAGACGCCTTCGTACAGGCTGAAACTGGATCTGGAAAGACTTACTCGTACCTCCTACCGATTCTTCACCGAGTCCTCCTTTTGAGCGAGCGAGGAAAATCGCAAATACACCGAGACTCTGGCGTGTTCGCTATCATTGTTGCACCAACCCGCGAGCTTGCGAAGCAAACACACACTGTACTCGAGCAGCTCATCAGACCTTTTCCCTGGCTAGTTTCCACAGCAATCACTGGTGGAGAATCGAAAAAGGCTGAGAAAGCAAGAATACGAAAGGGCGTCAATTTCCTCGTCGCTACCCCTGGGCGACTCGCCGATCATATAGACAACACCAAAGCTCTTAGTCTCAGCACCGTGAGGTGGCTCATTCTAGATGAAGGTGATCGCCTAATGGATCTGGGTTTCGAGGATGACTTGAAGACAGCCATCGACGCACTGCGCAAGGTTGACGTCTCTGACAAGCTCCCTGACGGAACCCTTCTGAAATCCCTTCCCGATCGAAGAGTGACTGTTCTTTGCTCGGCAACAATGAAGATGAATGTACAAAAGCTGGGAGAGATGAGTTTGGCGGATGCGACATTCTTGGCTGCTGAGAAGGAGGAAGCCAAGGTTGATGATGACAAGGCCATGAAAGCCCCTGCACAGCTTCATCAGTCATACACGATTGTTCCAGCCAAGCTTCGACTCGTCACCTTGGTTTCATTCCTCAAGTCTACGTTTTCTCGTCGCGGTCGTACCATGAAGGCCATTGTCTTTATGTCTTGTGCAGATTCTGTCGATTTTCACTACGAACTTTTAAGAGACCCTAACCAGAATGAAGCCCTCGTTGCATCATCTAAGGATGCGGAATCCGTATCGAAAACGGTTTCAAAAGCAGCATATATGACATCACCAGCGAGCCCAGAAGTGGTTCTCCACAGGATGCACGGCTCGCTGTCACAGCCAATTCGCACGGCTACTCTAAAATCGTTTTCCACCTGCAAATCACCGTCTCTTCTGATCACTACTGATGTGTCATCCCGAGGTCTCGATATCCCCTCGGTTGACTTGGTTATTGAGTATGATCCCGCCTTTAGTTTTGCCGATCACATCCATCGTATCGGTCGAACTGCCCGAGCAGGACGGCCTGGTGATGCCCTCCTTTTCCTCCTGCCTGGCACCGAGGAGGGCTATATTGAACTTCTCAAAGCCTCTTCGCCCCCAACACATCAGTCTTACGACTCCATCCTTAAACAAGCCATGATGACCAAACTTGAGTTCCCTGTCAAGACCACAGCAGTTCCTCAGGATAGCCAATCCTACCACGACAAGGCCGAGGCGTTGCAGCTACACTTTGAACAGCGCCTACTCGAAGACACCAAGCGATTGGAGCTTGCTAGGAACGGCTTCAAGTCACACATTCGGGCGTATGCAACTCACATCAAGGAAGAGCGAGCCCACTTCGATATTTCGGAGCTCCACTTGGGACACACGGCAAAGAGTTACGGCCTAAGAGAGGCACCTGGTGGCATCGGCGCCGGTGTGGAAAGAAAGACGAAGAAGAGAAGTCACAAGGATGTTAGCAAGGGCAACAGGAATGACGATAAGGAGAAGCCGAGTGATGAGAGATCGGCTCGTAATATTATCAAGAAGAAGAGCATGATGTTGATGAATTCTGCGGCTGACGAGTTCAATATTGGTTAAAAGCGATTGATATTTTTATATTAACGGTGTCATGGCGGAACATTGGTGTTTTTTGGTTTTTTTGTGTGATTTTGCGTCAACGTGATTGCACATGGCCTGCCGAGGCTGTCATGACTAGTGTTATGGGTACGGGAAATCTTGGGCAGTCTCTAGATCTTAGTCATGACTATTGATATACCAGCCACACGGGAACGCGATAACACCAACACGAGCCTCCATTTACATCATACAGAAACCATCAGAAGGCTTAAGCCTGCTAGGGAGGGTTGCGTGACATCTTGCAACCCTGTTTCATGACACGGCTACCCTATATGATCTAGATTATAAGCCATGGTCTGACGCCATGGTCTGACGCCATGGTCTGACGCCATTTTTGCACGAAAAGCCGCGTTCTAGAGCATCAAATATGCCATTGCCCAGAGGAGGACGTCATTCGACGGGTGAGAAGGGGGGCTGTTGTGCAGAGACGGCTCCAATGGGGTGGTGTAGATGACAGCGTGCGCAGGTTCTGTTGACGTCATGTCAAAAGTATCCAAGGATGATCACTCTCTATGTATAAGCCAAGAGGATTTTAAAAGGACAACAAGACTCCTGCACCTTTGGTTATTTCGCCTCTTGA
The DNA here is from genome assembly GCA_020623695.1 of Calonectria henricotiae. Classification (NCBI taxonomy): domain Eukaryota; kingdom Fungi; phylum Ascomycota; class Sordariomycetes; order Hypocreales; family Nectriaceae; genus Calonectria; species Calonectria henricotiae. The sequence goes on from JAHVYB010000019.1 coordinate 348,757, forward strand.
TTCTAGATTATATCAAACACATCAAAATACCCGTCTGTGCTCTACACCTAAGAAGAGAAAGACCAACAAAAGACACACATCAAAGTCCTTGTTCCTCCTTTCCATCCAACACAAACCTTGCCACACTCTCTCCGCCCAAAAAGAACAGCAACAACAACCACCATGGCCAACGACAAGAACGCCGCAGACCATGCTACAGACGCCGCCCAGTTCCTGACGGGCACGGTGGGCAACCTGGTGGGCGGGCTGGGACGCACCGTCGGTGGAGTCACAGGCGCGGCGACCCGGGGCGTGGGCAACACCCTCAACAGCGTTACGGGCGATGCCGGCCGCCCCCTCGGCGACGGCGTCAGCAATCTCGGAACGGGGCTCGAGAACGGCCTCAACAGTGTCTCCAAGGGAGTCGAGAACGCCGGGAACTGGAAGAAGCAGTGAGGGCCTGTTGACCGAGTTAGCCAACAACATGCTAGGGGCAATGGGTGGGGCCTCGGAAAGGGAAGGGTTGTAAGATTTGCCTGTAACATGTACGGATACAACAGCACACGGGGGTTGTTTGGTTTCTATGAATTCATGGACATATAATTTCTGAGCTCAATTTCATTGATGTGTAACTGGTATCTGGATAAGTTTTGATTGCATTGTGTCATCACATTGTGAAACATGCTTAATATGATGGAGGTCATACTGCGGGATTCATGCACTTCCCGGCCTCGACCGAGATATCTTCCAGATGATAGATTGATAAATGTACAAAATACAACAATCCCTTCCAACTTACCACCATCTCACAAACACACACACACCATGCATCAAACTAGACTAGATCCGTAGATTCATCTTTACAAGTTATAGGTACAAATCGCGGCTCCGGAAACAAGTACGGCGCCTCATTGCTCGCACACAAACCCTATCATTTATGCACATTACATTTGATATCGCATTTGTAAATATTTGTCGCTAAATTTTGTGATTACCTACAGCACTAGGAGATCGCCGTTGCTTCCCTGGCCTTGGGCGGGCTGGAGTACCGCCTGGGGCGCATGGGCACTCACGACATAGCCGGTTCCCGCACCATTACCTCCGTCAAACGCGTCGTCTCCCTGATAAATATGCATTGAGGCCATCTGTTGCGGGTCTATGCTCGAAAAGTAGGCGTCTGCATCGCTAACTGCCTGCTGTAGGTTGCTGCCCTCGCCACTTGCAGCCTGTCTGCTTCGCGGATCAATGTCGGTTGGCTGCGAGGCATTACCAAACATGCTGATACTCTTTTGGCTATCAGGGCCATCGACATTGCGCTTTTGAAGCGCAGGCGAGTCTTGTAGCTTTCGGGGTCGTGCAGACCTAAATACCGTCTGTACTGGCTTAAGGTACACGGTAGCCAAGGTGCCAACGTTAAGGCACATCTCCTCTAGAGTGGCGTTGTCTAGGCGTTCCGATTCAGCCGTGATGGCCGGCTTTTCGCCCATCACAATCTGCTTCGCTGCATTCATGTCTGTAGACAAAAGTCTCCAGTACATATACGCCCTGTCTCGTAAATCAGGGTTATCCGTCTCCTCAGTGGCCCACTTCAAAACCCTTGGGACCAGCTCCTGTCCCTTGGTTGGTCGCTGGATAAACAACTTGACAGTTGCCGTTAGCAGAGCCAATTGTACTTCAACCGGCTCCTCCGCAAACGAATACAAAAAGTCCTCCAATAGCGCATCACTATTTTCGATTCGATCGGCGTACTGGCCGATAACCCACACCATTGCGGCCTTGGCTTCCGGCTCGTCCAAGGAGTCGAGATGCTCACAAAGAGTGCTGATGATTGACTCATATTGGTTGGGGTATTTTCGAAAGATGTTTCGGATAACGACGGTGGCTTCTTGCACAATGTATGTAATCTTGGTTGCCACAAGCTCCAAAAGCAAGTTGATGCAACGTCGGGCCGCTGGCTCAATCTTAATGGCAAGCTTTCCAATGGCGCGAACTGCCTTTCGGACAAAGTGAACATCGATCTCAGTGGCATACTCGCGCAATTCAGTCAAAACCTCGTCAATGTTATCCTCATTAGCGAGCATAAATATGAGCTCCAACTTTGTCACCTTGACGTAAATAGGGTCATTATACTTGCAGAAAAAGACACGGATGTCGTTCTTCAAGACATCCGGCCGCCGTTGGAGAATCAAGAGGGCATTGCGGAGAGCCAAGTACTGCACCTCGGGTCCTTTAGCAAGCAGAGTCACGAGTGGGGGCGACAGCTTCTTGCATAGCGCCGATATTTGTTTCTGATCGGCGACATAGTTCATCAAATAGAGTATGACTCGGATGCACGTCAGCACAACTGACGAATTAGAGTGCGACAGCCGGGGCGATATGCGTTCTGCTAGTAGAACGGCCTCCCCTGATTCCTGTGGGACGTAAGACATTAGAGCCTCAAGAATGTATGTTTGGCCCCATCTTGTTGCATATTGTGTTAGTAAGGATCATTTTCTTGCACATTACAAGGCAAACTTACTCAGAGCAATCAGGAAGAATGGCCACCATCTTGGAAGCGTTATTGTAGTCAATGGTAAGTTTGATAGCATCACTTCGTTCCCAAATATCCATCAGACCAGCAAGCGCACTGGCAACGACGGTGGGATTGTCATCCCTCAGCAAAGAGTTTAGACGGTCAATTAAGTCTGAGTTTTCCACCATATGTCGGTCATGATCATAGAGTTTGGCAACGCAGAAAGCCGCAGTCTTGCGTACGTAAGGATCTCCATCCTTCAACATGTGCTTGACAATGGGGACCGTAGCTTCGACAAACTCTCGAACATGAATGTAAGACATTGTTCGTAAGGCTAGGGCTCGCACAAGCGGGTTCTGATCTTCCATATCCTAGCACGAGTTAGCTCAGCCCATCAACTAGGTTGGGCAACATACATGTTCCAACACTGGAATCGCCTTCACAGCAATCTCCGGTCTCATCCTAGAATAGTTGACCAGAAACAGAAAGCACCTAGTTGCACATCAGTACGTGTTGCTCTTCATAGGCAATAGCATGCCGACATACATCTTCTTGATTTCCAGGCTCTGGATGTGCATGCATCCAATGATATCAGGAAACAGGGCGACCATGTCGTTGTTGCTCATGGTCATGTTGGCAACAATCTTCTTCAGAGCAATCTTCTTTCCCGAATAGTTCTTATCCTTCTTTCCCCCGCTGTTTAGCTCGAGGCGTAGCTCAGCTACCTTGCCCTGTGGAGTTTTTAGCCATAGATTCGATACCGGGGGAGGTACATATGCGAGGAACATGACGGACATCTCTCGCGCAGCAGTGATGCATCAAGAGCTGCCGGTGGAGACATGAAAGGCAGGGAGAGTAGGGTGATGTAAATAGAGCGATCGTGGAATAGGAAGCAAGAAAGGCGGGGGGTGGAGGGAGGTGAAGCAGGCGATTGCCAAAATGGTGGATGAACATATCACATTGGGCAGCTCGACACCGCAAAATGCTCGAGGCATGACATAGATAGAACATAGCAAAGACCCAAAATGCTTACCCGAGCAAACAGCTTGGAGTCCCCTCCACTAGCGGAGCTCGACATAGTGTCGTGTGTGCACCCCTGCGAACCGTTCGAGTAACGGGAATGTCCTCCTTGTGTAAACTACCAACTTTTGGAAGCGGTATGGGCACCTTGGAACAAGCGACCCCTCACGTCTTGGTCTTGAGACGTCAGGCCTGTCCTTGCGATAGCACACCCAATTGGACGATACGCTTGTCCAGCACCAGGTTTCGTGGAGGGTGGAGGGAGGGGACGTCACATGTGCGTCTCTTGGGTGCCCGCGATTCAAGCCACTAGAGTAACGGGGAGGGATGTCTTATCGTTGGATCGGGTGTAGGCTGTCGCGTTCGAGCCTGCAGTGTCGCTCCGGGTTGTCCGAGGTCGCTCTCGTCGCGATTACATGTACGGTGTCGTCGTGAGCGTTGTTTGTTCACCACTGGTCTGGCTTTCGGTGTTGTCGGATTATGGAAAGGGGAGCGAGCTCTCCTCAGGTAAGCCAAATTGCGACCAGGGGGGATCCCTCTGAGGCGCTATCGATAACGTAGTCAACACGGCTCAGTTGCAATTAAGCGGAAAACCCGCTTGGTCCGGTTAAGTGGGCGCGCCGTGCCACGGGTCGCAGTGGGTCACTAGCAATACTCCAAGCTGGCCGATGCGCCCTCGAGTCAGCCAGCTTTCCAACGACAAGCATCACAAGCCTTTCATATCGACGAACCATCTACAGTCCTGTGAACGCCAACCCACGACCCCAAAATTCTAGTAACGATTCGATTATAGCCACATCAATGGCTTCCACAAAGTCCGCCGCGCCCTTCTGGGTCGCCCAGCTCGAATCACCACCCGCTGCCAAAACCAAGATTCCTGGCATCATAGACCCTCCTGGATTCCCTTCTGGCGCAGCTCCCTCCAAGGCACGCATTCGCACCGAACTGTTCACAAATATTTCAGATGCTAACTGTCTTGGAAGAAGCAGAATAAGGACACCAAGATCCAGCCCCGCAAGCCCCCGACCCCCGAAGAGATGGATACATTGAAGCTGAAGAAGGCTTGGGAGGTGGCGCTAGCGCCTGTCAAGAACCTGCCCATGACGGCCATTATGATGTACATGTCTGGAAATTCGTTGCAAATTTTCAGCATCATGATGGTCTTCATGGCTTTCAAGAACCCGCTCATGGGCTTGATCAACACCAACCAAGGCTTTGAGCGATTCCAGACGGAGAACAACTCGGCCCAGATGCTTCAGGTTAAATTCGTATACGTGGCCATGCAGCTTCTGGCACTGGGCGTGGGTGTCTGGAAAGTGAATGCCATGGGTTTATTGCCGTAAGCCACACCTCTACCGCAAATATCCAATATTTGATGCTTATACTACCTAACAGGACAACACGGTCGGATTGGTTGATGTGGGAGGCTCAGAGAGAGCCGCTAGAGCATGCTGTTGCGGCGCTATGATTCGAGGATTATCAAAAAGAAAACTAATACATGATATCTAGCCGTCGTCTTTGGGTGCCCAGTATATGCCGTCTTTGCGGTATGATGTATCATTTCTGCATTTATATCATCAATCGTGCATTGACATGCTAGTTTCTGTTAATTTCTTCCTTTTTCAACTGCATCGTCCTCCATTTGATCCCGTGCGTATCAATCACACGAAGCAAAGGAAACATGGCCATATTCATCAATGCCCAGAACGTAAAACACCACCCGCGACCCATTGTTTGAATCATCTTCTCGATCGCAGCCGTGGCTGCGGCTCCCATGAGACATCTCACTAGGTTATTTGCCCCTGTGGCTGTTGCAGGTGCTTGCGGGTTCAGGTCAACTATCAATGTGTTGAGGACACTGAACGTGGTAGGGATGAAGGTCCCAATCAGGAAAATAAGGCACAAGGGAACCGCAACCGAAGTTTCAGCTTCAAGAGCCCACGCATATCCAATGAGACTTGCACTTCCAAGAAAGAGCATTGGGTACACAGGTTGGATTCGTGCTGTTTCGATGGGAAATTTTGATAAATCGTCTCCCCGTTTCCGATCAATAAACATTCCCATCTTTTTAGCAATTCGCCGATAGTTCCAATCAAGAATATATCCTTGAGCAAAAACTCCTACAAAAGAACCGAGTCCGTAAGGTAGATAACACAGACCAACCTCTAGGTCATTGTATCCGTAAATCTCTTTAAATATAGTGCCCAGTGTGGCTGCCACGAGGATGAAGCCCAGATAGAGTATGGAGTTGGTGAAGAGAATGATTGCCATCTCCTTCTCGAACAAGATACTTAGTGTTTTAAGCGGATTTGGAAAACACAGCTTGCGTTTACTGATGCTCACTCTCTCGGGCTCATCGTATCGACGACTAAAAAGGTCAAGTAATGATATATTCCATCGTGGTGGGGGAATAGAGCCGTTGCCAACGACATTTCTACAGGTCTCCGGTGCGATCAGGACCCATGGGATCAGCCACAAAAAAGAAAAAATGGCACAAAACCAAAAGATAGCTGGCCAACCGAGGAACTGGCTTAGGACACCCCCAATAAGTGGTCCTAAAGCCGGTCCGACGTTGATACCAGCGCCTACAAGACCCATATATTTTCCCCTCTCAGCTGTCGATGATATGTCTGCAACTACAGCAAAGCCGAGGACTAGGGTGCCACTGCTCCCAGCACTTTGGAGACAGCGTAGAACCAAAAGGGCAGCAAAGTTGCGCTGGAGGGCCAGCCCTATGTTGGCACAGACATAAATGAGAAAGGCCAAAATGTAGGCAGGTCGCCGTCCGGCCATGTCACCAAAGTCGCCAAAAATAGTCGGCGACAATCCTTGGAGGATCATATAGGACGTTAATGTCAAATTGATGAGCGATATGGAAACGCCGAGACTTTCAGAGATTGGGTTTAGGGCTGGGAAATAGATATTGGCCGTCATGGGCGAGACGAAACTCGCTATCACAACCAGAGTGGTTATCCATCTCTTTGTTGATTTTGAAAAGACGCTGTAGACTGGACCGCTGGGTATTCTTGATACGTTCTCTGTATCAGCGAGAACCGATTGGTCGGGCACAAATGCTGGTTGATCCCGCTTAGCTTGTGTTTGATCGATCGGGATCGGCCTGCAAGTGTTACTTTCTTCAGCTGAGAAATTTGCATCTTGGCCTTCAGGAATGGCCGTTGTTGTGGGGTTGTCGTCTTTGCTCCGCTCCATTATTTTGGTGACTGGAAATCGAGCAGTACAGAGTAGAACCTCGCTCTCTACGGGAACGAAACAAACCCGAAAGGGGCAGCCTCTTATATTTCCAGGATTCGATGGCGATATCGGTATCCATCGACCTTCCCCAGTGATTGCAATATTTCCGCATATATCTAACGCTTATTTCCGGAATACCTCAACGTGAACTGGCCCAGGGTGGCGAGCCTGCTCGGCAAATGCCTCCACGTTGTCTCCGGGATACGACCGATCGATAAACGGTGGGCCTATGGCATACGGAGCCAAAGCTCGGAGGTCGTCCACTATCATAGCTATGAAATAATATTATTGCAATCGGATTGGTCATGAATCTGAACCTTTGTCATCAGTTCCACAATATAGGTCCCCATTTTTTTTCTTTTACACAAATTGAATACTCGATGGCAACTGCAACTGCGTGTAAGTGGGTTGGTTAGAAAATGCGAGTGGAGAAATGTCGAGCATAGATATAATTAACAAAACACAACGAGGAAACATCAGGATAAAAGCACCATGTATACTAAACAGTAGAATAATAGGATAATAATAGTTGGTTAGTACTCGTTGACTGAGAGTAGGTTCAGGGTGAGGGGTTGTGGCCCATGATGACTAAGCAACCAAGGTGGGTCCATCAACAGCATCATCTTGAGCTCCATGACAGCAAGGTGGCCAGAGCTCAGATCCAAGCTGGATAAATACAGATTAAACCGAAAGCAGACAAACCCGCGACTCGCCCGACACTGGCACACCTTGAATACTGTATGATAGATCCGCCCGGAATTATTTTCCTCAGTGTAACCCTCCAACAACCGGCCCGGTATAGACATCATTGGACGCCATGGATATCACCGGCGACCTCGATGATCTCCTCCGGCAACGCCAGGTGCCGACCACAAAGAAACCGGTCACACTCAACGCCATCGATGCCTTTCTAAAGGAGGCGTATCGGATCGTTCGTTCCCCCTCCATGCCCCATCCTTATTCCACCGACCACCCTTGGCTGACAGTGCTACAGAACTCCCACATCACGACACTGCACCGAGAACTCCAAGACGTTCGACAGGCCTATCTTTCAACTGCACAAACACGGAATTCCCATAGCCGGTCGGAAACTGGACAGCCACGTGTGCTATCGGAACGGGACCGAGAGGAAATCGATGCGAATGCGAAACAGATGATCCGGGAACTGAACTCGAGCATCCGGGCCCTTGAAGATGCCGAGCAGTTGCGCCAGGAAACCGAGGCCGCCATTATCCGAAAGAAATATGGGAGTGGGTTTGGGGCGTTGGGATCATGGGCCTCTGGTGGGATTGTCAGCAGCAAGACGGACGAGCAAGTTGAAGCGGAAGGTAAGGCGCAAGTAAAAGGATTCTACCGGCAAGGCATCTTATTATTTCTACGGCATTGGCTCGAGGCCTGTTGCCGAACACAGCAGAACATGATAGAGACACGGCTTGCCAGGGAACTAGACAAGGCACATAGTAGCCTCGCCAAATCAGAGGCTGCGACGCTGGGGGACCTGACCGACTTTGCCTCCTCCGAACGACCAGCCTCGCATACAACGACGAAACAGACACCTGCAGACAACGTTGAGACACCGTATCAGGGACTGACAGAGGACCAGATCCAAATGTTCGAGGAGGGAAATCAAGACATGATGAAGCTATACGAGGGCAACATCGTGAAAGTCAAGTAAGTAATATGAGGCCCGGTTGTTCGAGGGTAGCTTGAGAAGAAGTATCAAGTTCGAGGTCCAATGCATCTCACCTCCAATTAGTGATTTGGTGTGAAACTAACAGCACGTTACCCTAGAACTGCCCAGAAGTCGCTACTTGAGATTTCAGAGCTACAGTCGTTACTGGTCAATAACTTGGCTACGCAATCTGCGCATATTGAACAGCTAGTGGCTGACTCCTTGTCAACTACGGACAATGTTGGGGGTGGTAATAAAGAATTGAAGAAGGCAACACAGCGGCCTAGCACGGCCCGGTACACATTTTTTGCGGCCAGCGGGCTCTGCGCGTTCCTAATACTTTGGGATTTGATAATATGAGACTTGTCAATTTGTTGGAAGCTGAGCGACAAAGGAGTCAAATAAAAAAGCCAAAAGTAGACTGGGGGTCGGATTGCGTGGTAACAATATCCGCACCTTAACCAAAAATGTACCATCAAATCGGCATGTGAAGGGACCGGAACCTAGCGACTTTCTTGTGGGCTTGACGTCCTAAAGCTTGCCGGCCATTCATGTGCGGGGGCGTCCCGATCCCCATCGCTATGACTGGAATCGACAGAGCAGCAAGCGGAGGTGGGATGCAATCATGCATGGACAAGTAGATGGTGTTCTGGGGGAAATGCCGATGATACTTGTTGACATGCGAGGACACGCGATGCTATTCGCATGTCAACCCCATGACGCCAATTAATGGAACATGGAGGGGCGTGACTGTAGTATAGAGCGCCGCTCTTGGTGGTGGGCTGCGGACCGCCGGGAGGCACACCAGGACTTCCCAGCGACCCTGTCGAATCTGTGCCATGTGCTGAACACAGGCCTCAGGGGGCCAAGCTGGGAGATGACGAGAGCCTCGCTATGTTTTGCCATCATACGACAAATAGGAAGCGCCATGTTACGTCTGGTCCCGGGCGAAGTCGGAGGGGGTCATGTAAATGATAGCAACATTTCTGACATCAGGTTTGACTATTACTCAATTGTGCATTCCAACTTCTGTTTTGAACTCTTCTCGTGACGAACGTTATGGGACCGCGACGGGGCTTGATGGACACCAGTAGCCGCGAGGTGCATAAAGCGGGATGCGACAGGCCCCAGATGATGCGGATGAAGGGCGAAGGAAGGGGGTGAGGGAGTGTGGGTTGGGAAGAAGTGATGTGGAAGGGACCTGGAAGCATACTTTTTCCTGGTTTTTTTTTTCTTTCAACCACTTGGATGGATGTGGATAATAATGATGGATCCTGGGCTTTGATGGATACGGGGGATGGCTGGGGAAGAGGGAGCGGAGCACCTAAAATCAAGTACACCATGGCTGGGCTGTACACAAAAAGTAGGTCATAGGACAGGACAACCAGCTTACAGTGCACCTAACTCGCAGAGGCGAGGCCGGAGATCAGGAGGAACAAGATGATGGGTCACCAACTGGGCACTGCCTGGCTTGTGATGAAAATATTGTCTGATGGCAGCTATGGGATCAGGTACTTCCCCCCTGACCAGTCTCTCCCCCAAGATCAGATGAGATCAGATGGGATTAGGAGATGGCCGTAGCGGAGTCAAAAGCGGGATAAAAAAAAAAAAACATCTGAGGACGGAGAGCATAATTAGACGAAGCTCCACGGAGGGGATACGGCCGAAATCTGAAATTTGGCACCAAAACCCGCTTCATTGTTTTGCCTGCCTGGTACGATAGGTACGGTGTCCAGTTTGAATCAAATGGAATCACTTGGCCCAGTCAGATCCATTCATGGACCGCGTGACAATGCCGACTTACCTCCAGGCAAGCCACTCTGCCTAGGTTACGAGGTGGCAGCCCAGTGGGAGCCTCGGTCTGACGCCATACTTTTGCCATGGCATTTCTAGTTCCTCGTCACAGGCTTTCGATCACGGCTATTCTCAGACTGCCGAGACGGCCGAGCGAGACATAAAAAGCCGGGCTTGCATCTGCATCCTGCGGGTGTGACAAGCCGTCGTGTGAAAGAAAAAGGAATCCAAAGCTGGAAGAATCGTCCGAAAGAAGGGAAAAAGACGACCATCACAGCCCACGTTGGAAAAAAGGGCACCCGTTCAGCACACTGTCAGTTGCCTTCTGCCCACACACGCCCTCTGCATTTGCTGCATCTCCCCCTGCGCCTCCACGCTTATCCACCTACAGTCGACTGAGACCTTTCGAGGTACCATTTTCCGATGCCACTGACACCCCTGCGCTGTAGGGCTCAGAATTAAAAAAGCAGCAGCGGAAACAGGCTAGAGCAACCTAGAGCTGCCCATCATTTTTTTTTTCATTATTATTATTATTTTTTTTTTTAGCTGCCCGGCTCCAAGAGTTGCCCTTGGTCCGTTGCAGGCGTATCCCCTCCCCTGGTGGATTCAATCCCATCTTGTACAGTACAGTACAACAAGTATCCGTACATGATACTGCGCACCTGGACGACCCCCCAGCTTTCGCGTCAGTCCCTGTTTGGTTGACATCGAGGCCAAGAAACGCCCTGCTCCCGTCTCGCGCATTTAGGGTAGTTTTGCATTCCCCCATCCTTCTCCCCACCGTCTTTTCCCTGCAACTTTTGCTGCCCTGCCTTTGCTGCCGGGCACACGCATATACATACACCAGCCGGACGGACGGTCACCGCCCCGGCTCTTGCTCATAGATTCCAGCAACACCGGCAAAGGAAAAGAAAAGAAAAGAAAAGAAAAGAGAAACAGCCCCTGCGCTCTCCCGCCTGGGTCCTTTGCTGATCTGACAATCTTGGAAACATCTTGTTTTTCTTCCCCGGTCCCCCCTGATCCGGCGGGTCTTGGCCGGCGCTCCATCCTTTCCGTACCTATACACCAGACTGTCAGTCGTTCGTTAATCGCGCCCATCAGTCACACCTGGGCCCAGATAATATAGCAACATCGCGCGGACAAAGCACAGTTGCCCGGTGAGGTGAGCCCACCTTGCGCCCACCTAGGTGCAGTTACCTTTCGCCCGCCTACCTCTAGTCACCGCGAGGCTACAGCGAAGGGTCACAGTTGGCAGCAAACAGCAACCCAGACCCGCCCAAAGCTCCATCCGACTCACAGGACCTGCGCTCGATCGTCCAGTTATAGCGGCCTGCCAGTGCTCTGAAAGCTACTGAATTCGGGACTGACCCCCTTGCTCCGAGCGCTCCACTGGTCCGGGACAGCGGCGCCCAATTTGCCCGCGTGCGTACAGCCTTGACAACCTGGTCCCAATCCCTGGCCAATTGCATCAGGCCAGAATCCGGGTTACGCAACGACCACCTCCGGTCGCAGTATATTCGGTGCTGGTGTTGCAAGGGCATTCGCTGAGAGGCTTTTGCTGTGCTGCAGCTGCAGCCATTTACAGCGCCCTGCTCGCTCACCTGCTACTACGTTTGGGTCACACCTCGAAGGTACCTTCACCTCGATAGTACACCTTGGAGGTACCATTCTGGGTATCTGCTCACGCTGCACCACGCGCAAGAACCCGTCCACCCCCTCTCCAACGGTACCTAGGTACCTCGTCCGTGTCCAGTCACTGTCCAGTCGTGGAACTCACTCCGAAACCTAAGATACACGCCCCTCCCCCGGGACTTTCTGCCATCTCTGCTCTCCACACAGGCCACCGGACACGGCGGTCCCCAGGAAGCTGCCCACCCCCCTAAATCGCCCCCAAGTCCACAGGGCCGCAGCCCACTATGACCCCGTCTTCCAGCTCGAGCGCCAGTGCCAGTGTTAAAATCGCCTTCCCCAACTCAACGTCAACTGATAATAAAATGGCACCGACCTCGTCCTCTTCCCCTTCATCTCGACTCAACCAAGTCGTCCATCACCTCAAGCCCAAAATGTCTACTCCTCCTATGATTTCAAGCTTCCCCGCCGACCTTGTGCCCCAGGCCCCTGAAGATCCTCTCTTCGGTCTGGCCAGGGCGTACAGGGCCGACGAGAACCCATACAAAGTCGACCTGGTGAGCTCTCCTTCAAGTTTCTAAAAAAAATTTCCTCCTTCTCTCCTGCTAACGTTTGCTTCCCAGGGAATCGGCGCCTACAGAGACGAGAATGCGAAGCCCTGGGTGCTGCCCGTAGTACACGAGGTATGATACTCTCCCCATCCCACACCATTCACTGTCATGTCGCATGTGCTATCGCGCATGGCGCTTGTTGCAAATCACCTTTCGCCGTGTTCCAGGTCGCATGGTTGCCAATTAACGCCTGCGCGGCCTCAGACATAACGGTCCGAACTCTCGGCGCATCTATATTGCTCAGTTGAGCTGTTGCGAAGCTGTCTGAGAGCTTTGGAAAATGCCTTTCGTCATGTGGTCATTTACACCACTGACCCCTTCCCCTCCCCCATCTCGCCGCCCCTTGCTCCCCCCGCGACCCTGTGCCCCGCCACTGTGTCGAAAAAAAAAAAACCCCGTATTGTTTTCACTGATACTGACCCCGCATGCTTCACAGGCCGATGAGATTCTTCGCAATAACCCTGAGCTCAACCACGAGTATGGCCCTATTGCTGGCATTGACAGCTTCACCTCCAAGGCTGCCGAGCTCATTCTCGGCGCCGACTCCCCCGCCCTAAAAGAGAAGCGCTCGACCTCTATGCAATCAATTTCGGGCACTGGTGCTGTTCACCTGGGCGCTCTCTTCCTGGCCAAGTTTTACAGAGGAAACTGTACAGTTTACGTGTCAAACCCTACCTGGGGTAACCACCACCAGATCTTCAAGAATGTCGGCTTGACCGTCGACACGTACCCCTACTTCCACAAGGAGACCAAGGGCCTCGATTTCGAGGGCATGAAGCTGGCGCTTCAGAACGCCCCAGACCACTCCATCTTCGTGCTGCACGCTTGTGCACACAACCCTACTGGAGTCGACCCAACCCAGGAGCAGTGGGCCGAGATTGCCACCATTATGAAGGAGAAGAGTCACTTCCCCTTCTTCGACTGTGCTTACCAGGGATTCGCCTCTGGCAACCTGGCTCGTGACGCATGGGCTGTCAGCCACTTTGTGGAACAGGGCTTCGAGCTCGTTGTCGCTCAGAGCTTCGCCAAGAACTTTGGCCTCTACGGCGAGCGTGCTGGTTGCTTCCACGCCGTTACCTCCCCCGCCCCTGACGCCACTGAGACTGTTGTCCGAATTGGCTCTCAATTGGCCATCCTGCAGCGATCAGAAATCTCTAACCCTCCCCTGTACGGCGCTCGCATCGTCAGTACCGTCCTCAATGACCCCAAGCTATTTGCCAAGTGGGAGGATAACCTGCGCACTATGTCGGGCCGCATTATTGACATGCGCGCTGCTCTGCGATCTAAGCTTGAAGAGCTCGGAACCCCCGGCACCTGGAACCACATCACTGACCAGATTGGCATGTTCAGCTTTACTGGCTTGACAGAAGCACAAGTCATGAGGCTTCGGGAAGAAGCCCATATCTACATGACCAAGAACGGCCGCATTAGCATGGCTGGTCTTAACAAGGGCAACGTCGAGTACTTTGCCAAGGCTGTTGACAAAGTGGTTCGCGAAGTTCAAGAATAAAGCGATCAATGCATGTTTGTTTATATGAGGTCATGGAGGAGGTCACTTGAAAGACCCCGGTTTGGCGTTTGGGAAAGATTCAATTTCACCTACCTGTGGTCGGGGTCTCTACGAAAGAAAAAGTATTGGACGATCCTCTCAATCTATCTAATATACATACCCTGATATGATGTTCACTGTTTTCTTCAAATGACGGACATGTTGCTGTTTCACTTTGTCGTGCATGGCTTTCAAGACATTTTTGCTTGGCTTTCTCAATGGTGCCTGTGTAGCAGTGCTATTGTTGGAACCCCAGTAAACTGTACGTAAGGTGACTAGGTAGTTCGGTATGCATCACTTGGCGCGCCACTGAGGGCTCAAGCATGAACGAGCGTGTGGAGTCCTCCTGATTGGGCCGCATCCAACTTCGCCTTTCAGTGCTCGAGGGACTGGACCTACCTAGTTTGGCACTTGCCATTCTTACAGGCCGCAAGGGTTGGATAGCGATCGCGCAGTACCTCATGCAAGAGGACCCCGTTATGTTCATACGTGGAAGTACAAAAGAATGCTCCTATTCTTACATGGGAAACGGCGTATTGGGTTCTGGTCCTGATACCCACTTGATGCCTATAATGCGCCTAGAGGCAATGTGTTTGGAGGAATCTGGTTGGTGGTAATACATGCAAGAAGACCACTTTTATCGCTTTCCAACCCCTGCGACCTGTAGCAAGGAGTCAACGCAGGGAATTCAATGCAAGAGGGATCTGAATTTCCGATGTAATTATGGCTGATGCTAAACATTTCCTCTTGTGGCTATGTGTTGCGGAGGTTGTCCTGTCCTTACAAACCCGTGTCGGTGAAATCTCGCACTCTCGGGTTTTGCTGGGCTGCGCGTGCCCCAAGTAGCTCGCACCAGGAAGACCCTTCCAATCAGGGGGGACGGTCCCGGGCTTTTCCCCCTTCGGTCTTGGGGACGACATTCGGTCGATCGGGATATCTCTTCGTGAAACGTCACACGCGACAATGCTTGTGTTTTACGTGCATGAGCTTGGCAACAATCAAACTAACATCATGTCTATTGTAAAAATTGTGCATTGTTTTGCCTGCCCTTAACTTAAGAAACGGAGAGTTGCATGACCCCGCGAGTTTAAGGACTCAATGCTAGATCAACCTCTTTCGCACTATCTTGCTACAAAACGTCTTCTTCATGCCGATGCATAGAGCACCACTCACAATGAAAGCATGTGTAAAATCAAAAATTGCGGGACCTATGACCCCGAAGGGCAATAGAGAGCAGAACGACACCGCGATGTGCAATGCAGGTCTCCCACGCTGAACTCCCTCATTCGTGATCGAGGGCGAAGTTCCTCCCAAGGTAAGTATGAAGAGGAAAAGAAAAACTGAGTAAAGAGTTGGCCGCGGGGGCGAAATTTATACTGTCAGAGGGCACGTGCATGGCGCTGAATCAGGCTGCAAGGCTTCCAAGGCAAACATTCCCAGAGCAACCCCAGAACCCAAATTTCCATAAAAAAAAAACATGAAAAAATTGGTAGAAAAGTGGGCCATGAATTTGTCTCAAAAGTCCTCTATGATCCATCACCCCGCATGGAGAAATTTTGCGTTGGAGTAGAACTATGGGGAAAGGGAAGGGATGGGAACATAGTCCCCACTGCTTTCTTCCCCGACAGATGTCCGGACTAGAGAGGTGTGTATTCTGTGTATCCTGTTGTGAGTTGTGGCACTATCGTGGCTCCCGGCTGAAGGGAGATTGTTAAAGTGTGGGGGGCAGCAAGCAGATGAGGCGCAGTGAAGACAACGGATCCGAATGTGGACTTTTAGATGCGGACATGCGGTTTCACAGACGGACCAGACTCGCGAGGAACATCGAGTTTCCGGGGTTGAAGCTTAATGATCTCTTGGGGAGACCAGGCCAAGTGGAAGAGGACTGAGGCCAGGGAAGTTGGTGGTGTGGACACACTGGGGAAAAGCACAATAAACCTGTACATGATGTGTACTTTCTTCCCCAGAGTCCTGAATGTCCCGAACAGAAGCAACCCTCGCCGAAAGACGGGGCGGTAACCCGGTGTAAGTTGCGAAACCCTCACGCACACCTTGTATCCACTTGCAACGGGTCAACTGTGAGCAAGCCGATCACAAGACGAGTGCCCTGCGGCTCCGATAGCGGACAGTGCGCTATTGTCATTTCACACGCCCCCCCCTCTCGCGGAGCCATCGCGGCTACATTAGTCTCGACACTATCGCCCATCAGCTGGCCAGTTGCGCGATGTATATTAAAAAAAACATGATGTAGCGCTGACTCTACGATAAGAAACGGTGCCTTGCATGGGGGAGGGTGTGGCTGTGAGCGAAAGCTGTGGAGGAAGAGGCGGACGAGGAGGGATAGGAATTCCTTGGGAAGGAGGGTGTGGGACGGGAGCGAGCGCTTTTCGGTTTGGCGATAGTACGGCACCATGGCAGGGAATCGTTTGCACAATCTCTTCCCACATGGCGGGTAGAGAGAGGTTGGTGGGTGTGGACGACTTTGGAAGTGGTTGTCGAGAGTTTCCAACTTGGTACCACTCCACGGATTTAGACCGAACTGCCGGGAAACGGAGGCAGTGGTTTTGCGGCAATCCGGCGCCGTGGTTGATTTCACAGTTGCCCTTTTTTATTCACAGTGCGCAAACTACGCAGAACAGGATGATGTGATGGCACTTACTAAGAATGGCTAATCTTGTATCCAGATGGAAAGAATGCCCTTGTTTCGAGCTGACTGACTGGGCACGCGAGCACAAGTAAAAATACTCACTCGTTACAAGTCACACGTCACATACCCACTAGGTCTACCCATTAAAAAACAGATGGGCCGGAATTGAGTTTCCTGCGGCGTAGGTGGGAAGGGGAGTTCACCAGAGCCTGGCGGGCATTCTTGCGATGCTAACAGCTAAGATCAAACAAAGGCGCCTATCGGTGAATGGGCTGGCACCTCTTGTCAGTGACCTCGTTGCCGCCCGCGGGCCGGAACGCGGGGGGGGAGTATCGGACGTAGTCCGCTGCCAGGAAAGCGTTTGCCCCGAACGAGCTTGGCCGCGTGGATGCCGTTCCGGAGTTTCATCGTGGCCCGCACCCCCGGGCACCGAATCTCGTGAAAAGAAGCAAATACAGGCCAAGACGCCGTCAAATCTGCAGGCGCATGCATGAACCGGGTGGAATTTATACCCGAGAGCCCACCAGGCGGTTTCCCGTCCCGTGGTTTCCCCGAGATATGACGACGTTACGGAAGACCATAGCTCAAGTTGCGTCAAAACCCATCGTCACTTTTTGGGGGGGGGGATTAAGCACACACCTATGTGGGACTAGTAAATATAGCTCATACTGTATTTAATAGCAGCCTTCCGCTGTAGTCAGCAGTAGCCTTCTACTGCAGTTAGTAGTGGCCTACTACTATAGCTGCTATTGACTGCAGCGGAAGGCTACTACTGACCGTGGCTGCCATTGACTAAAGCGGAAGGCTGCTACTAACTATAGCTGCTACTAACTACAGAGGAAGGCTACCTAGCATTAAATACAGTATGCTAATTTCGCTATGCACTGTAGACCTCTATTTCCGTAAGCAATTCTGATTGGTCTAACCTACTTATATAATCAATTTTTTTTTTTTAGTAGGGTCAACCTAGAAACAAAATTCACAAGTTGGGTTTTGACGCAACTTGAGCTATGGTCTTCCATAGACGTTATGAGCCGCGTCTTTTGTCGTCCTCTTGGATTATTTACGACCTTGGGAAGTGAGTTTATCAGGCTGCTCTTATGCTGATGATAATGGACCACCCTCCCTTTAATGAACTCCCTCCCGTGATTATGCTTACAGCCCATTTATTAAGCCCAATTAGGAGATGGTAGTCTTGGAGTAGTACTCCTCCGCGTTGTTGTCGTCTTTTACACCACTAAGTTGCGTCCCTCAAGTTAGATGCTACTGGTTCCATCATGTTCTATGACGTCTGATTAATCAGTAACGCCCAACTGATGTGGCGTATCTCGATTATCGACCGTTGCTAGTTAATTCTGGATTGGGCGTTGTGCATGTGGGACTCACTCCAGCCTGTGTGGGCATTTCCTTGAACCTCATTTATCATCCTCTTATTGACACTGGCACAATATGTTGGCTATTTCGGCAATACCGTGTAGCGTTGGCTTCTTCGACTTAGACACTCACGATTTTGTGTGGAAAAATGGCACTAGATTAACTGGGTGATAATATGATCCTCGCGAATCCAGTATAGCCTCGTCTTCGGTCTCTTCCTTTGCTTCGTGGGTGTCTTTATGTATCTATGGCTGGGGTTCGGCTTCCCTGTAGTTATGGGCGTATTTTGACCTCGATCTCGAGGCCATAATATGGGTGGTTACCAAACCTTGAATCTAACCGGAGAACTATGCAGTTGTATATGGCCAATGTTGATGCAAGTAAAATCCCGCAAGTTACTGAGTTGGACCTACTAGAGTTAGATGAGAGTAGGTCCAACGCCTCCCGCGCCTGTAACTGGGGACGGCATGCTTGGCTGGGCGCCCCATTTTTGGTTATTGAGTGTGATTTTGACGTATGGACGCACATTTGACATCGCTTAGATATGGGGAGAGAGAGGGGTTGGATTATGATTAAACATAGGTAGCTTGGCTGTGGCATTATCCAGTTGATAACATTGCGATCGGTACATCGATTGGCGGGTTCAGGAATTTCGACGACGGGATATTGAACCAAGGACTCGGTTCAGCGGTGATGGCAATTGGTGAGAGAATTGTGGCTTATTCGAATAACGACTGGCTTTCCAAAACTGGAATATATACTTCAGTTGCCACTGGTACTCTTCCCCGATGTAAAAAATTGGGATAATCTAATAGGCAGAGCCATGGCTCTTTTGCTTGTTAGACTGTTTACTTTTACAGAGGAAATATCATAATTATAATGCTGTAGATCATATATCAGTGGACCTCATCGCTATCTCTCTTCATGAATCCACGCCTGGAGGACGCCGATCTGAATCATTAACAGCTGGGACATTCTGGATATACAGAACGTATATAACCTCGCCCCCTCTATCTCATATCGGGGTGATCTGCTACAAGAATTCTAAGGATATGGATTAGGGTGTTATCAAGGTATAAAAGTGATTTGTGTTCCCCTGAGGAGAGGGACGGCTCAACAAGGTAGCAACACCAAGGAGCATGTCAAACTTTTAGACTTTCAAATCCTATGGTACAATTACCCTTGTGCCCACAATCACCTTGGAAGCCTAAAGGCAATACAAAACAAAAACTATGAAGCTTTCTCCGATAGAAATATAACACAATAAAAAGATGGCCGACAGCCAAAATTAGTGTATTTCAACGCACCCACAAACATACCCACAAACAACATTAGTCAAAATGTCTACCTTCAAACGCTACATCATTTACAATAGCAATATCCCTCCTGAATCCGACTCTGCACATCGATTCGTGCATAGAGAGATCCAGGCCACTGGTATCCAATTTACCACAGCAGATAAAGACTACCTCGGTAAGGAAATCAGGCCTATACTATATCAAAGCATCATACATCCCAAGGCCAAGATCAAGCTTATCTATTAGTGAATTTGAAAGTAGATATCAACTAAAAACAAGATAGACATTATTGCATAAGTATTGCAGATTAGATTTCAGAAATCAACTCACCGAAAAAAAGGAACCGATGAAGGAAGGGAAGTGGGAATCTGGACTAGTACCCTACTAGAATCCACAAATTACTATGGAATCACAATACAACAAAAATACGATGAGGGATTAGGGTGTTATAATGCTCTTTATCGTCCTGGGAAAGATTGTTGTTCGTTGTAGCTGGGGGCTTATTCACCTACGCGCTTCCCTGAATCCCACAAATACCTTTCTGTGTTAATTAGAAGCGATACTCAAAGAAGAGACATGGAAATAAAATGGAGAGAGAGAATTGTAGTTGTAATAAAGTTGTCATAGTTTTATTATCCAAGGATGGACAACTCGGATGCGTAGATATCCGGTAGGCCACATTTAGTTCCGAATCGTTTATTGAATACAAATACAAACAATAACATATATGGCCGTCATCTAAACGCCGCACTGCGTACGTGGCTTCAAGGGAAACCAATCGTATGAAGCGCGACAACAGTACTTATAGATATCTCTTATTCATAAATCTCTCTATGTTAGTATTACGAGAATATTTGACTGACTTATGCGATGGAAATAACTCTTATTATCAGGTGCAAATCTGAGATTTCATCATTATTCTACCTAGTGTTATGAAGGAATTGTTGTGGGTAAACCCCGGGGGTTCTGAATGACTCAGCTAAGGCCACAACAGGGTCAATAGCAGCTGCTAGGGGGTTGGGTGATAAATTCATTGATGTCTGTCCCCTCTAACTAACTAGCCCCTCGCGGGGCTGTATTGGTGTTGCTGTTGAGGGCCATAGTCACGTGAGCCGGATAAGTGTATAGCCGTCTTCCGTGACCACAATCCTTGAGGCTCTTCAAGCCTCTCGTAACGTTATTCCTTCAATTGACCAATGTTCCAACAGGAATGCTCGTTGTTTATTTGTGCAAAAGTTAACTGTGGGTGCAACTAGGTAGCAAATTTGGGAACACCTCAATAATACAACCGTTTTGGATACAACCAGTGTCATCAACAATGGGGCACCTTGGCATACAACTAATTTTACTCTTTCAGGCAGAACGACCTTGAGATGGCCTGATTAAAACTTTGATAGGAAACTCTATGCAATCCAAACCAATAATATAATCGCAACAAACAGATTTCTCCAATACAATCAAGCTTATGAATGGAAGGGATGTTAATTATGGTACGGGGTTGAATTGCCAATGCGTACGGTTTTGACGTGCGGTTTATGAGATGATGTCCCGAAGTTTATCTGACTGAGTTTCCTCCTTTGCTCTATTGATGGCTCAGCCACTCCAATGTAGGAACACGCAAACCCTAACGGTATGGAGACCTTCCTCAAGTCCACGTGGGTTACATGCAGGTGTCCTTGGCTTTACTGCATGTCGTAGTACGTCTATTTCCGATTGAGACCCGCGAGCGAATGAATGGCCTTGCTCAGGTGGACCGGTCGTAGGATCTGCCTCGAAACTGCATCGCCTGGAGCCTCCGGACCGTGCCGGCACCTACGGAAGCCCAGAGATGGATGCTGGAAGCATGGGGTTATTTCGTCGGGATTTTCTTTTGCATCAAAAATCCACTTGAATGTTGGATTCTTGGTGAGAGCCTTTGGGCTCGTGCCGGCGTTGAAACGATTTGATTGGAAGCTAAGTAAAACATGTAGATCCTGCGAAAAGGTGTGTCATTGCCTATGTATCGACGCCTCGTTTAATCTTGCATCTCTTTGGTTGGATTTTGAAGTTTTTCGAGTGTGGCAGACTATTGTTTTATGGGATCTAGAAGGATCGGTTGTCGTAGAATCCTTCCATTACCGGACCGTGTTGGAATGTTTTAATCCCGTGTCAGTAGGCGAGCTGGCGAATCAGAGACCCGCACGGGCACAACCCAAAATCATGGCCAGTAGGATTCATGGTATTTGGGTAACTTTGAGCTTGGTGGCTAAGGGATCACCCACGTTTTATTAAGTAAGGCAGAATTTCTGCGCTTGTTTCGACAGGGGACTACTGTTGAGCCAGGGGCGCAGATGAGGCGCCAGTAAATTACCAACCTTAAATTCATCACCAGGCCTTTCGCATTGCTTCAACTTGGGTTTCGGAGATTCGACCGGCAGAAAATTCCGGGCTGGACTATTGAAAGATTGCATGGAAGAGAAACATGTTTCGACCAGAAGGAGTATTCCATTGGTCTTGGCCATCCAGAGCTGTCCCAACATCCATGTCTCCCGCGCACAACCTGGAAGGTGTCCCACCATCCTCCCCTTCATTACAATCAACGGCGAACTGCCAAACCCCCATGGAATGGCCACTGCGCCTTGGACTGTGGGGAACATGCAAGGTCAGCAACCAGGTGTTTCAACAGCTAGGATTTAGTGGCCTGGGGTACGCGGAATGATTTCATAGGCATAATTAAGCTAGATGGCAGTCATCGTTTGATATAAGATGATTGTTCTTGACTGGATGGTTTGATGCTGTAAAGACCTCCCATCTATCCTGCACGACCTACGATCCACCACCATTTCACGACGATACAATCAGTCTCTTTTGATCTATACCGAAACCCAACACTCATCATGCACGCCAATACCGCCATCGCTTTTCTGGTCCCCTTCCTTGCCCTCGGCCAAGCTGGCCTGATCCTCGACAGCGAGGACATCTCAGCGACCTGCAAGACCATTTGCTCACCCATGCTCACGTTGACCAGCAAGTGCGCCAGCAACAAGGTCGGCGTGGTCAACAACGACGCCAAGGTGAACAAGGCCGATGCCAGCTGCATCTGCCCCAACACTAGTTTCGACGTCAAGAAGATTGCTGCTCTGTGCGCCTCCTGCGTAGAGCAACACCACACCGTCTCGGATGACGACCAGCAACAGGAGAGCCTCAACGATGGTGTTAAGGGTGAGTTACTTGCCTTGCCCAAAGACTGATTTCGCGACAAGGTCAAGCTAACGGGGTAATTAGTCATGAACTCGATCATGAGCACTTGCTCGTTCGCTAGCGCTACATATGCTGAAGCCTCTACTACCGCAGTAAGCGGCATTACTGTTTCTGCCTCGCCAACCAACATCACGGACGGCATGAAGAGCTCTACTACCAAATCTACCGCCACTACCACTGCCACTGGCTCTGCCGCTAGTGCCACCGAGACCTCCAGCTCCAGCTCCAGCTCCAGCTCCAGCTCTAGAAATGCCGGTGCCATGCCTACACCCTGCCCAGCTGTCGGCGTTGCTGCTGCCGCCATCGCTGGTGTGGTTGGAATAATAGTGTAAACGAGGCTAGTTGCACATTCCTATTGCTTAAGAGGAGATACAGGTGACACTTACCCATATATTGTCAAGATTGGAAGAAGGACGACATTTCGAACCTTGGTACTTGGATAGTGACCAATATCGACTGGGAAACAAGGCGTTGTTTGATTAAGCATATCTACTAGGTCGCTGGCCAGACCCATTTCCTTGTGTACTCACATCTTAAAGCGTTGCTTTTTTGTTCTATTTTGTTTTTGCTTTCCCCCCTCCCATTGGTTTTATGTATCAATGCATTGTGTAACACTTAGATGGGCATAGAGGATTAACACTTCTGCGGATTCTCGGTATACCATTGTATGTATCACTCGAGACTGAATTTCTTTTAGGAGACAAATGGGAATTTTCACCATCTGAGGTATGGATTGTAAACATATGGAGCGTCCTATGCCCACGACTTCGCCACTGTTGGTCCTGACAATAAACATTGTAAAAATAAATAAATAAAAACCCAGAAAATACAAAACCGGTCTGGTAGCTTGTCCAAATTCAAACTGCCGTGAGACTTGATTAGCCAGAATGCCATACTCCCCAAGTTGTGTTGGAGTGTTGTCACATTTACTTGCGTGATTGGGTCTTTGTTGCCTAGCGGGGTGGCTTTACCTACAAGGTCCTCCATCCTAACCAAGCCTCTCCCACTACACCACTTCACCATTTGACAATGTGTCGACTCCTCGCATCATGACACGCCGGCTTCCATGGAAAACTTCGGGCGCCAACGCGAGCCCCGCCAGAACCAAATCGACTAACCCGGCAAGCCCAGCATCCAAAGTATCCAAACCGCCCAGCGCGCCCGCAACCCCAGCCCCGCCATCTCAAACACCACTTAAAAGGACGCGCCGCGAACGCGACATAGATTCAGATGGTATGCTATCAACCCCCCCCCCCATGGCCATAATTACACTGCTTAAAATTACTTGATAGCTTGGGTACGGAGTCCTTCAACGTCACCGCCCCCAGAGGTTCCTGTCGAACGGTGAGGCTCTCATCCTCATTCCCTCTTTTATGGTCCTAGCCATCTCATCATGATCCAGGTTCATGATCCCTCTCCTCGATGACCAGTATCGCATCGTTGAAGATGAGTTCTTAAACGTCGCCCACCAATTCACCACCCACCTTCACCGTGCAGAGTACAACCGGCTTAAGAACCTGGCCAAGGCTCAAAACGCTGCCACCATCCAGGAGATTGAGCGCCCCGTTGTTGGCACACCGACCGTCCTTGCCAAGCAGCGCAAGGACGGGGCCCGCCGCATTGTCAGACAGCGCAAGGTGGCAGAAGTCCACGGGGATGAGTGCGGAGGTGGATCACCGGACACCGAGACGGGCCTGCAAGGTCTACTGGAGAGTCCGCGGAAGGAAGTTAAGTGGATTTCAGCGTCCGCGGCTGGGACTGCGACGACCCGAGCCGCTGCTGGATTTAGATCCAATTTATCCAGCCCACCCAGACCTCGCAGCTCACCGAAGCCCTTTTCATCGTCTAAAAAACGACAGTTGCCAGAGAGGGACGGCGGTGAGACCGAAAGCAGCCATGATCTAGCCACACCATCCAGGAGTCGAATCACGAAGCCTATTCGAACCACTCAAAGTGCCTCCTCAGCTACGAGCCGGTCAATAACATGGTCAATGAGTACCCCCCGAGCAGCAGGCTCAAGCTCTGTTACCAACAGTCCCCGGCCGCCATCTGGCGCAAGCCAACTGGCTGCCACGCCTTCTAAAACTAGGATCTCACGCACATGTAGCCCTCCTAGAGAGAACGATGGTCACAACGAAAATGAAGAGGAGGATGAAGATAACGACCCATTTGGAATTAACAAGCGAAGAATGATACGAAAAGAATCAAGAGAGCAGTTTCGCAAAGTCGAACTCGGACCGCCTCCCAAAAAGTCGTCCCCTGATAACATACCATCATTCATCTGAAAGTACCTGGCCAACCAACTTCATGTTATGTCCTCGCAAAGACGTTGAATGATAAAAGCCACCGGAAATGCTACATGCCACATCCCACGAATTTTTCCCTCTGGTTCAACGACCGATCAAACCTCCCTGGAGTGAATGGATAAAAAAAGGGTTGTTTTTTGTTCTTTCTTTTCAATGTAAGTTCCATGCCTGTCTAAGCTTCTTGCATTGTAAGCTCATCAAAGTCGTCCAGCAACTCTTCCATGTTAACCTGGGGTGCCTCGTCATCTTGTTCCGTTTCAGCCATGCTCATCTCGTCCTCTTGCCTCTTGGACTTGTACAGAGCAAGCGTGGCACGGAGCTCCTCGTCCTCTTCAACATCCCGCAAGAACTGCTCGTACTCTTGGTCCATGCGATCTTGATCGGCCTTCTTGGGTAGAAGCTCGCCCTCGTCCTTGCCCATGCGCCTGAGCTTCCAGTTTCTCTTGCGGTTCTTGCGGCGGCGGGGATAATGCTTCTTGATCAGCACTACGTCGGGTATGGTTGACGAGTAGGTGTTGGACTCTTCAATCGCCTCAAATTCGGTGTTGTTAAAGTTGGTACCGGAGAGGAGATAACCCATGACTGAGTCTCCAGGATGCAAAAGGTTACCCAAATGTGTCCTGGTGAAATATGTCCTGTCATTGACCCCTAGATCAGTGGCACGGGCAATGGTGGCCTCAGCGAGTAGCCACTTGCCCTGTCGGTTCATTGTGGGCTCGATATCCATAACAATAAACTCGACAAGCTCCTTAGTATCTGTTAGGGAGTAGAAAGGAGCACGCCAGTAGATTGGTGCGCTGATATCACAAGTCTGAAGGGTCTGGGGGTCCATTAGGTAGACGGAAGTACCGATCTTGTGGCACAGGAGAAGGGGAGAGATGTTGCCGCTTTGTTTGGCCAGCTTTATGGGCAGGGCGACAAGGTCGTCTTTACATACCGGTACCAATTCGGCTGAGTATGTGAATTTATATGACTTTTTGGAAGTGTGGATATCCATGGAAATCAGTTCCTGCGAGTTCTTCACCTTGACCGGCACAACCGAGTTGAGGAAATCGACAAACTTTTCTGCCTGGTTTTTCTGGGCAAAGAAAAAGTCGATGCCGTCCTTGGCCTCCTTGATGTTGAGGGTATCTCTGTGGGCACTGTGCTTCATGATGAGCTGTTCCAAGAACAAAAATGTTCGCTTGTGGAGAACCTTTTGTCGCACTTGCACGGAGGCTCGCCAGACGTTGGCTGTGTATGACTTGGCACACTCGGGGCACTGCTGGTATGCCACGACGTAGACAACCTCGAAGCTCTGCTGGAGGAGCATGCCATCTTGGACAGCATCCTGGATGGTCAACTTGACCTTGATTCGTCGCGAATGAGGTTCGGTCCAGACAAAGCTGGCATCAACGATGCGGACCTTGTTGAGACCCCTTAGTTTCTTGAGGCAGAGGGCGAGAAGTTCGCGGGATTCGGGTGAGGCGACAATCCAACTGCTGGGGGGCATGAGCCATCGGTCACAGTCTCGACAGAAGTTAAGGGTCGCTTCGCGCTGAACTCCCTGAGAGATGTCGACGGTGAGTTTTACGCAATCGTAGCAAAGGGCGCCGGTGGATGTTGTTCCATCGATGGGAGCGCCGCAGTTGCAGCACAGGATACTGGGTGCGGCGTCTGGTTAGCGACAAACCCTTGCAACAGGGGCGGTGCGGGGGGGAGGTTTGAGACGAGGACTCGACTTACGTTGCAACATTCTGCTGCTGGGCGCCGGGTACGATGGAAACCGGCTGGTCATCAAGATCCATCGACATGTTTGCAAACTATATCTCTGGTTCTTCGTGGATGGCGTTTTGTGTGCTGAATCCAAGTGCGTGACTCTTTACAAGAAGTGGGAAAAATGTTTGCCCCGCTGCTTGATAAGCCCGACTGGCTGCTTATCGCCCGATTTTTTTTTCTTTCTTCGCGGGGCATCCTGGCCCAACCAGCCCGCTAAAAGACAGAGGCCCACTCACATGTTCAAATGAGGAAAAATGGCTTCCAATATTCTGTCATGACGTCCTAAGAGTATAGATTATACAATAAGACAAATATAATTTTGATTAGAATATCTTGCTCAATACCCGCGACACCTGTGCAGGCTGCTCCTCCACATCCTTCTGCTTCGGCGCCATCGAGACCTGCTTAAACAACCGTTGAGGCTGTTGTTCTTTGGCCTTCTCGCCCTCGTCGGCCTTCCGCTTCTTCGCCTTGGCCTGCATGCCGTCGAGCATCTTTGCCCTCTCCACGTTCTTGACAAACTCCTTGTTCTCCCTTGTCGTCTTGCTGATTTCGGCCCGCATGCGGCTGGTACGCTCGGCGTTCTCGGCGGAAATCTGCTCCGTGAGGTTGTGCCACTTGAACCCATTCAGATATAACAAGTTCCACAGATCGTCGCGGTAGTAGCTGCCTTTCTTTCCTCCGATGGTGCGAGCATTTAGGAGCTCGCAGACGGCTTTGGCCTCCTTCTTTTTGACAAATTCGACCCAGCCTTCGGTGTAGGACTTCTTCTTGTTGCCGCCAGCTCGAACACGTCGCGCATGTGCTGCTGGGTCTTCCGGCGCGAGGAAGATTCGGTTGATGGTGCCGTAGGGCTCCAGAAGAGAGCGCAGTTTTTGCGGCTTCATGAATGGAGGTATTCTCGAGAGATAAACGACTCCAGACTTCTTAATGGCAGCTTCGGAAGCGACGAGATTCTTCTTCGTCAAAGGGCGGGTGACGTCAGGTAGAGCTTCAGCATTGGCATCTTTTGACTTGTGCCTCGACTTTTTCGGTTCCTCATGAATCGCATCCTCATCGTCTTCTAATTTTTCTTCGGGTTTCCCCTCGTCGTCTTGGGATTTTTCTTCGTCGCTCACATCGTGATCGAGGTCGCCGCGGAGGTCATCGTCGCTGTTGTCGTACTGGATTCTTCTTCGCTTGGCGCTACGGCCCTTTCTCATATCATCATCATCTGAGTCGTAGCCTTGGGAATCTTCTTCTTCACTATCCGCGCCATCAAGGAACTCATTCTTCTTTTCGGGCGCCATTGTGACTGACGTTGGCGTGTCCGTAACAATAGAAAGCTTTTACTGAATTGTCGGCGTACGGTATTGAAAAAAAAAATATAAAAAACTGATAAGATAAGACTCAGTGAATGACTAAGGGACCAGAGCTTCCAGGCACGGGCCCTGGTACACGTAGAACTGCTCAATTGAAATGAAGCCAGATCCTGGGCGAAACAAGATCAAACCGGCTCCCCCCCTCGAACAGAAAATTAAAATGAAGCCAATTATGGTATCGATATATTCGTATCATGACGTCGCACCGTTGAGGAATGTTTCAATTTGCCACATTCTAATATCTTAATCATGCGTCCATGCACAAGTGAAAGGGACAAGCTGGACAACAACCAGGTCTTCATTTGTGGCACTATAACTAGGGGATAAAGGCAACCAATCGTAGTTTATGGAAATTGAGACTGCCTTGGCTGGTGTGGCCATGCTTCAGTAGAATGGCACTTTTCATCATGAACACCAAGACTTGGAAGAAGACGGGAGAAGGGAGATTCCGGTGGAATCGGAGAAAGACGAAAAAGACGCCCCGACTTGACGCCGCCAAACCCGGTTGGCAGAAGGACTTTGTTACTCTACCAGCCTTTGCACAACCGTTTAGTTCGTTACTTTTTTTTTGTTTTTTTGTGTGTGTGTGTGTGTGTGTGTGTGTGTGTGTGTGTGTGTGTGTGTGTGTGTGTTTGTTGGTGTCCTCGAGGCCACAACATGGAAATCATTACTTGAAAAGAATACTGTTTGAGCCGGTAAGACCGCATCACGTCGGTCTAGCGCAGCCTGAATGGGAATCTAGACACGCTAAAGATTATCATGTGTGACTCGTTTGGGGATTGAGGCAGAACTTTATCCAGATGGGCAAATGCACTAATCCGTGTGCGTGCCTGGGTAGGGTAGCAATGGAGAAGATGGAGAAGACGAGACAGGGAGGTTCGAGACTAGCAAACCAGGGGCAATTTGACATGGGCATCATGGGCGCGATTGGAAGGAGAGAGCGGAGGCTTCAGTCAAGACATTGACGGCGACGGGCGGGTCAAGACCCGAAATGGGTGCATGCACGTTGTGCCCCAGACATGAGGGCGCTTCTAGACCAAGCGATTTGTCTGAGATGTAATGTGACGATGTGGTTCGGTGGCGGTTAAGGTGCGCTGCCCAGGACGCTAGAGTGAACTTCAGAATAGGAAGGTCTCAAATTAGATGCTCGAATGTCCATTGAGGGCGCAGCGGCGGCCGGAACTGACTCTTGTTGAGCGAGCATCGGTTAACTGGCATCCTTGCTAACCCAAAGGGCTGGAGTAAACAAGGGCCCTGCAATGGATAAGAAGGAGGGCTAATAAAAAGGTCTGCCTGGTATTTTGGGCCGCATGTCCAACATTCAGCACACCCTCCGGCATGCGCGAAACGGCAGCGATAAATGAATGAGTCGTCAAGTGGTGACACAAGACGGCTCGGCTGCATTGATTCGTGGCTGAATGGGCGCCGTCCCCATCGAAAGATAACAGGGACTGACAAGCAGCAGAATGTGTCAAACGACAGTGATGTGAACGGGGAGAGCGACCCGGGGATGGGGGAGCCAACCGGAAGACGTGGCAGCTTGACGGTACAACGGGTACTGTGCGATGCGGCGGGAGCTGGCGTGCGCGGGTGAAGGCCGACCCAGGCAGTACAGAACAGGATGTAGCTGAGCAAGTCTCGGCTTGCGCGCGTGGGCCAGAACCTCAACGCCCCAACGAGAGTCGTGAATAGGGGGCGAAAATACAGTGCGTACAGTGTCCGGAGGCTGGCGGCTGATGGATGCTCTCCCCTTTGGTTCCTTGGCTAGACGGAACCTTGATGCCTTTGGTGACGAAATGATTTCAACGTTCCAATTCCCCTTCCTCGTTTTCGAGAAAAGCCTAGAAGTGGCAACAATTCATGGTACACATAGCCTCTTGCCCCCTTCCTTCGTCGCTGCAGTGAATGCCTAGCTTTTATTGACGATTCCGAATTTCGAGCGCCTGCGTTGTCGATCCCATCCTCCCCTCCTCCTACGCCCTCGCAACCACACAGTTTCGATACCTCCAGGCCATCCATCATTGTCTATTGTTGACGTGCTTTATGCAATAACCAAACATCATCTTGGTCAAGTCTTGTCAGGGGTCTTGGGTTTCCCCTCCCCTTCTTTTTTTTTTTTTTTTTTTTTTTTTCCTTTTTTTTTTTTTTTTCCCCCCTTTCCCCCTGGTTTGGGGGGCTTGTTATTCTCGTCCAAGGCCTTGACCCCCTTTCCCCCTCCCAAATCCGCGGTACCAACCCCCCACCCCCCCCACTCCCCCTTTCTCCCCCGCCCACCCCCCCCTGTCCCACGCCCCCCCGCG
>JAHVYB010000019.1:379068-397240 GCA_020623695.1 Calonectria henricotiae
CCGCCGCGATCTAATATGTAGACATATACCCTGTGACCATCCACCCCACCCCCCCCCCCTCCCCCCCCCGCTCCGTCCACCTCGTTCTTGTTCGTTTCTCCTCTTCCCCTCTTCCTCCGTCACTCTTCTCCCCCCTCCCCCCCCCCCCCCCCCCCCCCCCCCCCCACCCCTCCCCCCGCCCCTCCCCCCCCCCCCTGTTTTTTTTTTTTTTTTTTTTTTTTTTTGACTATTCGTTCTTTTTTCCCGCCCTTCTCCGCTGGTCTGGGGGGCTTGTCATTCTCGTCCAAGGCCTTGACTCCCTGTCCCCATCCCAAATCTGAGGTACCAACCCATCAGCCCTCCCACTCCTCATTGCTCGTCAGCCCAGGCCACTCGTTGCAAAGCTCCCCGGAGGCCAGGCACCCCGGGTCTAATCTCTTCACTCGCCGACCAACTGCTCCAGGCGGGCAAAATAAGGCCAGGTCAGACAGGGCGTTGCTTGTTTTGATTATTGGATCAACGCGACTGTCGTCGTTGCCGATCGTTCATCGACTCGTCCGTCTCAGACCATCCCGCTTTTTAACTTGGGGCCCACACCTTCTCCTCTCGTCTCCTCTTCTCCTTGGCTCCTGTCGGGCAAAGCTTCCAACGGACTCCACCTCGAGCCCACTCGCACCGTCCGTCCCAGGCTCGAAGACTCCACCTCAGTCTCCACGGTCCACCCGCCAGCGGCCAGCCCTGCGTTGCGCTGCGTCGAGTACGTTGCGGGTACGTTGTGTTGCGCTCTGGTTACACCTTACTACTCCTACGACACTGCACACCCAGCATACGCTACTGCTGCACTGCGTTGCATTCATTGTCTGAGTGCGTCTTGTCTGGCTGACAATCCTCCGGTCTTCCCCCCCCACCCCCGGTTTCCCGGCCCCCGGCCTCTGAGAGGCGATCCTTCTTGAGAACTTGACGTCTTTCACTTCTGAGACCTTGACCTCGCTCCGTACCACACTCATTCACCCTACCCATCCATCATCCACGACACCCCAACGACACCCAAGACCCGCTATCCACAAGTAGTCGACGAATAAATTAGATCACCTTGACTACTTCGCGCTCGTTCGTCCTGTGTGTGGTGCAGCCACCGCGCGTCCACGATACCACCCCTTCGTTGGCCCCCAAAATGTCGGCACCTGCGGATCTCACCCAGACCAGTGGCAAGGCTGTCTCTGATGAGTCTTCGCATCTCCAACAACCGAAGGATGCCGTGCCGATGAAGAGTATGCAACAGCAGTCGACCGATTCCTCTCCCGCCGCCCAAGATGCCAACAAGACGGCCGATAAAAAGGACGTGATGGAGCCCTCACCCTCCGCTGCTCCAGCGACCAGTTCTGATTCGCCGAAGGAGCCCTCCGAGACGACATCAACATCCCCCAAGGGCAAAGAGAAGGAGTCGGTGCCTCCGCCGCCTGCAAAGGAGTCCCAGGACGCTATCGCCATTGGCCCAGCCGTCGATGACATCAAGAGCATTGCGCTTGGCAGTTCCGAAGGACCGGTTTGCAACATTACTCTGCTCCTCACATCTGGTAGCCGACACCCGTATAAGATCGATGCCAAATACCTGAGTAGGAGGAATGTCGACATCCCCGATCAAACCGAGAGCGGCCAACCCGATCCTTTCAGCATCAGTGTCTATACCCTCAAGGAACTCATCCTACGGGAATGGCGAAACGATTGGGAAGCCAAGCCTGCTAGCCCTAGCAGCATTCGGCTGATCCATTTCGGAAAACTGTTGGATGACAAGGAGCAGCTCAAGAGTAGGTTTCGCCCCTTTTTTGTGCTTTAAACGGCTCATACTAACTGACCGTTAGAATACCAGCTCAGTACAGAGAATCCCAACGTCGTGCATATGAGCATTCGACCCCAAGATCTTGATGAAGAGGAACCCAAGTCTGGGAGTAAGAATCTCGCATCGGGCAATGGAGATGGCCAACGCCAACGAGGAGCTGGCTGTTGTGTGGTGTTATGAACACGTTCTGCATTGGAAATATCAGCGACGTTTGGTTTTCTTTTTCTTTTTCTCTCTTTCCCCCCCTCTCATCTTTGGAGCGGAACCGGGCCTGGCCCTTCGCCTGCTCAAGCGGTATATATCGTCACACATCGGACCTTGTTAAAGTCCTCCACGATGAGGAAGTTCGTCCGAAAAGACTCGACCGGTCTTCGAGCTCGGCAAAGGGTTACGTCGACCTTGCTGGCAGCGGTCACTGTCTTGCTTGTTACTTTTCTTGGTCTATTGTCTTTTACATTGGGAGAAGCGAATGATGGGAATGACTCGTGGAAGACGGGGACATTGGAGTCTACATTGGCGCAACATGTATAAATTTAATTTTTGCTTGGCTTTCGGCAGTCCTACCTACCTCCGACATCAGGGTCGGCAGGTATGTTTATAGCAGGATAGATGGCATTCATATTGCTGTAAGCCGCCCAAGCTTCACGCATACAGTGATGACTCCTCCGACGCCATGTTCATGATTGGTGATTTATCATGCCTCTAAAATGTATCGAAGTTGTTGTACATGACGCCTCGTTTCCCGTTTCCTTGTATCCAGATACCCACATTTACTGAATCTTGAGCTTCTTCTCCATTTCGTCATGGAAGCCGGCAACGCCCCTCGTCTCCTCGCCGGTGAAGACGTCCTCCCAGGTGATCATATCCTCGCGGCCCTTGAGAATGTCCTCGTGGACGCTGGGGAGGCCACCGCCAAGGGTCATGGGCCGCCACTCGCTGTCACGAACGATCTTGAGCTCCATGCCGCGGCGGATGGGCTCGGCCATGCCAAAGGTACGGCGCAGGGTCTCCATGCGCATCGACTCCTGGGTAGCTTCCCAGTTCTTGAGACGGGACTCGAGGGGGTGGGCGGAGACGGGGTTGGACTTGGCGTCGAAGGGGTTTACACCAACTCCATGGCGGAGGGTGTCGTGGATGCCGGGTGCGGAGGGTGCGGACGATGTGTGAGACTTGTTGCCGATGTGAGAGAAAGACTGCGGCTTGGCGTCTGCGGGGACGATGCGCATCGACTGTTGCGGGATCGGTTAGTATCGATGCATGGCTGATGGCGGAGAAGGGTGGTGGGTGGTGTAGCTCACCATGTTGACGGTTGTATGGTGGGTTGGTTGATAAGGCGAGAGATTGGCAAGAGCAAATGCAAACACAAGGCCTCGACAGGTCGATTCTTTGGGCAGCGGGCAGGATGGTGGTGAGAGTTTCGGTAGAGGATAGTTGCTGGTGTTGAAGTTGATGGAAAGGCTAGCTTGCTTGGACTTGGGCTTAGGCAGTCGAACAGCCTCGCGTCGACCAAGCTCAACCAGGGTACGTACCACTGAGCTCCCCCAGCGAGCTGACTGTCCTTGGTGGGAGGGGGTGGGCGACAACAGCAAAAAGATACGTACCTTTTCGCAGAACACTTACCCCAGAATTTCTAAAGCCGACTATCACCGATTCAGGAACTCGTCGTCATTGTCCGAGGTCGGTTTGTTGATTTCTTTTTTTAATAGTCAGAATCTCTGTCCTCAGCATGGTATTCTGGATTCTCGCAAGTACCCAATTGCCATCATGAGGGCCTTGACTTCCCGCCCGCCCGTCGTCCGCATTTCCAATGGCACTTTCTACCGCCACCATCCCAATGCCTCTTCATCTCGCCCTAACCCGCCGCTCTTTAGCAATCTGAGCTTTGAGCTGGCATCAGCGTCGCCAACGCCACGTAACTGGTGCATTATCGGGCCTTCGCTCTCCGGAAAGACCACATTTCTTCAGGCACTCAGGGGCCGTCTTCTATGTGACCCGCCCACAGCCAGATCCTATCCTTACCTGTCTACTGATGCTGTATCGAGCCGTTTGAAGTCACCTCACAAGGCGATCCAATATGTCGGATTTGACGCTGAGCAGGGCGGGGGTGGTTTGGGTGGCAATGTGACAACTTCAGCTTACCTGTCTGCTCGATATGAGTCAAGGCGTGAGATTACCGACTTCTCTTTGAGAGACTTTCTCTTAGGGAACACTGAACTGAATCCACTCGAGAAGCAGATGGATGAGGACGGTGCCATTTCCCCGGAGCTTTTCAACCGAGTGGTCAAAGACTTGAGGCTTGGTCACCTTCTCGAGCTCCCCGTGTCATTTCTGAGCAATGGGCAGGGCCGAAGATCCCGTATCGCTCGGGCTCTGCTCACGAAACCTGAAGTCCTGCTGCTCGACGAGCCTTTTATGGGACTGGACCCCCCAACAGTGAAAGGGCTGAGCCCCTTGCTCCATTCGTTGGCCGAAAAGTCCAGCCCGCGACTCGTGCTCAGCGCGCGACCTCAGGACCCTGTCCCAGATTGGGTGACTCATTTAGTATACCTTGGAGCTGACTGCCAGGTCAGTTCAATGGGACCAAAGGAAGAGGTGCTGGGCGGCCTCAAGAAATACATACAAGGTGTGAAAACAGGAGGGCTTATGGAAGACGAGAACCTTCCCATCCATTTACTGGCTGACATTGGCCGTGTCCTGCCCTCTACAATATCAGCTGGCGAGAACCCAAAGCAGACAGAGAACACAACGTCTATTTATAAGAGCCTGGAGCCTATTAACCCAAACGCAGAACCTCTTGTAGAAATGAACGGGTGCAAGGTCCAGTACCGTGGCAAGGTCGCCCTCGGAAACTGGACGCAGCAGACGCCTGAAGGCTCCAAGGATGGATTGATATGGACAGTCCGCCGCGGAGAGCGATGGGGTGTTTTTGGTCCCAACGGCTCTGGGAAGACTACGATCGTATCTCTACTTTGCTCGGACCACCCTCAGTCATATTCGCTCCCTATCAAGTTGTTTGGGCAATCTCGCCTGCCAGAGGTGGGCTCAGGACATCGGCCTATCACCTTTTGGGATATTCAGGCTCGCATCGGTCACTCCAGCCCCGAGGTTCATCAGCACATGCCTCGTCGCCTGACATTGCGACAGGTCATCGAGAATGCTTGGTCGGAGACCTTTGGAGGAAGGCCCAAGTTGGACGAGACGGCGCAGGAAAGGGTTGAGGCTGCACTGAGGTGGTTCGCGCCCGAGCTTAACCCCGAGTACTTGACGACTTCCTCTTGCGACAGTCTTGATTGGGCAGATGCTTATCTTTTTGGTGGCGTATCCTTTAGTGCACAGCGTGTCGCTCTTTTCATAAGGTCGATGATTAAGAGCCCAGACGTCGTGGTGCTTGACGAGTCCTTTAGCGGCATGGACGATGCAGTGCGAGACAAGTGCACACTCTTTCTCAATGAAGGCGAGGCCAAGGCATATAAGGGCGTGGAAATTATCGAGAGTGATGTTTCCCGTGCAGGAAACGGCAAGATTCCTGGCCTCTCAGACCAGCAGGCTCTGATTTGCATCGCCCACGTTAAGGAAGAAGTGCCGGACTGTGTGAGGGAGTGGGTTTGTCTCCCAGAGGCAAACACAAGACACGCGGCAAGGTTTGGCCGTCTGGATGGTCCTTTGGGCCTAGATGAGAAGAGATGGGAACAGATCTGGGGATTCTAGACTCGGATCTATGGCAAGATCATTTAGCAGTGGCCAGCAATATCCAAGCATTGTTATTCACAATGTCCACTAGAGCTGCTGCGGGTTAACACGAGCAATTCATGGCAAAAACTAATCTATAAACTCAAGTTCAATTGAACTCTATAGGGGCTGCTCATTCTTCCCATGGAAGGACGCAGCCAGGACGATGTGTGTAATCGAGGCGTCTCTATAACAGCATGCTAGCGAGCGCTGGCTGCCCATCGATTGGTCCACAACAGAAGCAGGGAGTAGTGATGGCAATACGAATTGATATGGACACTTGCGCCTTTGTCTGGCCCATTGTGGAGAAACATTCAGCATGTAGTTATCTGGTGACGGTATTGGCAGAAGGACGGGGTTGCACTCGAGAGGAATACCACAACTCCAACCGTGGCTGTGAGACGGACAGTAATACTGCACGTACCCCCAACTATTATTATTATTATTCTTCTTCTTCTTCTTCTTCTTTCTGGGCCTTTTGGCTAAACAGGTCATCGTCATCTATAATTTTTTATCCTCGTTGCCATCCATCGTCAAAAGGCCATCCAAGGTTAGCGTCTCTTGTCGATTTGGTGGGCCAATCGGCAACCTCTCTGGAGTGCCGGGATTTGGGCTGCAGGAATGCGGGTCGACAAACGGCGCAAACCCGCCCGACTAAACCAGCCAAAGGGCAACAGCTCTCGACGAACTGACCTCATGTGTGCCTCGACTGCCAAACTCAAACCCTGAGCCGCGTTGTTCGTTCATTCATCTAACCTCAGCGTCAACCTCGACCTCGGCCATTGTCACTGTCAGCATTACCGCAGCAGCAGCAGTAAACATGCCGTCCCATTGCCCTGACATAGACGATGAAGATCTCACCTTCCATGCCTGCTGCGCGCCCGTCGCCGCCTTGACTAACCCCATCGACCTCACTGAGCGAGAGTATGTTTTTTTTTCCTCGGAAGAATGAGAAAGAAGAAGAAGAAGAAGAAGAAATAGAGAGACTGAATAAAATGCTAACCTGTCGCTCTTTTCTTGCCTCGCTTGTGCAGTCTTACTGGCTCCTCTCCCGCATGCGCAGCCTTTGTTCAGTGGCCATACTTTGGCCCGCTGCTGGTTCAGAATGAGAGCAGTGATGCACGCGACCACTGCGCCAACGAGAGAAGTACACGCTACACTCCCCGCCCTCGTTTTTACAACGCCGTAAAAACTTGGGTGCGTGTGTTTTATTTATTAGTTTTACAGCTGACGGGCCTGTGAAGCTTTCCTCTCGTACCTCCGCCTCTCCATTTACATGGCCATCGTCTCCATTGCCATCACCCTCTCCTTTCACCTCAAGTCGGAAGCCTCAGAGCTCGAGCTGCGCATGGCCAAGCCGCTCGGCGCCATCTTCTGGGCCCTGTCGCTCCTCACCCTCATGGCCGGCCTGGGCAACTACATTAGTGAGTCGGCGTGCTCGGGAAATTGGGTGCGCAGCTGCTGACGAGCTCAACAACAGCCACGGTCAACCAATATAGCAAGAGGGTGGCAATTGTACAGCTTGGGTGGAAAACACACGTCGTAAGCTTCTTACCCCCCTTTGAGTTTTTGTTTCCGTCTAAATTATCGGCTCGAACATACTCAACTAACCCGTCTACCTACTTGCAGATATTAAGCATGTCAGCGGTAGCTATTGTGGGAACTTGCATTGTTCTCCTCATCATCGCCAAGATTCGCGACGACAATGATTCATAGTGGTGCAAACGCTGCATCTTTGCTTCAATTTCATTTCATTCAAGATTCCTCTGTTATCGCGCGAGCACCTGTGCTCATGCCTATATGTATGCCCATGCCCGTGCCCGTGAGTGATGAAGCCAACCCTCGCCATGCAAATGATAGATTTATACGCTATTCAAATTCAAATTCCACCTGAAAAGCCCTTTTTTTTATGCCTTCTTATTCGTACAAAAGAGGTCACGAGCATACCTGTCGGCCGCTGGCGGTATTTCTTCGTCGTCTTCGCCTTGCTTTCCTTTGGGTTTCTGGCACTGGCCGACTTCACGCCGGAACAACAGCACGCGATCCTCTGCGCTTTGCCTCAAATCGATGAGTTTTGTTGGTTTCCCCTCCCAGGATACGACTGGCAGTTGGGACATATCGATAAAGCTTCCCCCCTTGGGCAGAGTCGCCAACATATCGACCTGGGAGGCGGGGTCAAATGACGCCGTGGCCTTGTCTTCCTCGCCGTTCCTATCACCTTCTGCGAGTTCCGCGTCGTCAAGATACTCCTCCGGTGTGTTACCGAGGTCGCTATGCGATCCCAATATAACACTGGCCGTTTCTTGATTGGGATATAAAGTCAAGTATCCGCGGAGGCGAGCGAGTTGCAGAGCATACTCCAACCAAGCGGGATACTTTTTGTTCACTTCCTTCTTGGCCAGCATTGCTGGCATATCTTCTCTGGTGCTCTGCGTCTCCAGCAGTTGTGATACATATCCATGAAGCTCTGCCCACTTATCTCCTAGGAACAATGTCGCATCCCTACTCGGGGCTTGCCACAGGAAAGAGCCGGCTGGCTTCCCTGACGCATCCTTGTCGTTGCTTTCGGAGACAGAAAACGGGGTTGTGTCATCCAACAGTGTGTTCGGCGATTGCAAGCTGATGCCCATTAAATTATCTCTCCAGTCCCCGAAAACAGATGAGCCGGAGTATAATGTATGCAGGATCGTA
This sequence comes from Calonectria henricotiae, assembly GCA_020623695.1. Lineage (NCBI taxonomy): Eukaryota > Fungi > Ascomycota > Sordariomycetes > Hypocreales > Nectriaceae > Calonectria > Calonectria henricotiae. The sequence continues at coordinate 387,308 of JAHVYB010000019.1, forward strand.
TATTTCACATCTATGCGCATCAGCTGGGCCCGCGTTAATGTATATGCAGAGTTGCCACTTACAGTGAAAGAACTGGGGCGAGACTTCGGTATGGGGCGCCAAAACAAGGACATGCGAGGTTCTTGGGTTGGCTGGCCAAAACAACTCGAGAAACCGAACCGAACTCTCTTCTTCCGTCAGCTTTCGGCGGGAGATGCGATGACGGAGCGACAGCATGTTTGGCTCGGGCAGTGCGCCAGAAGTCCGTGCCGGCCATTTAAATTTGGTCAAGGTCGTCTCCAGTCCCTCTTCGATATTTTGTGGTAACTCAATGGTAAGATGCGGTACCGTCACTGCACTCATGTCGGCCCGCCGGAGAGAAGACAAGAGCCTGTTTAGATTCCCGGAGCCAGCCGGGGGCGCCTGGATCAGAATGTCGAAGTGAACATTGTTCCAAGCTATCGAGGTGTAAGTGCCAAGTTTGGCGTAGGACTGAGCATGACTGACCTGACAAAGATGAAGCATCAAGCTTCGTGATCCACGAAAGTCGCGGGTTCGGGGTTTTGGGAAGTTCAATCAGGGCAGATTTCATGCCCCGTATTTCGTCCCTGAACGCACGGAGGAAGTAGTCCTCCTCTGCCTCGGTGGAATCGACAATGATGGCTTGTGGGTGCATCCACCTATGTATGTGATCTGGTAATTATTTCACAGTTAGAAATGAACCAAAGGCAAGTTCTCTTTGCGAATGGCAGGTCGTCTTACGGAGAGCACGGGCAGAGGCAAGCCCCATCCTAGCTTCGCTAGAGATATCGGCACTGTCGGGACGGGCGTCTACAAGGACTGGTCAGACAATAGTTCCAAACACCTGTTTGGGGGAGCATCTATACCATGTAAGTATAAGTTGCAGGATTCGTCGATGCCATTGGCCTCCAGAAGGTCTTTCATGGCAATATTGCTTCTGCTCAGCAGAATAAAGTGCACCGCATTGCGATCTTCGGCGGCCATCTGGCACGCCATGGGGAGCAACACCGAGGCACTCTGGACAGTGGCAGTAGCGAAGAGTATATTTTTGTTCCTCTCGCTGGAGCCCCCGTTGTTTGCGACCTCGCGCAGAGTGTCAGCAAGCGTCGGGTACCTGATGGGTCCGTTGAAGGACCGGTCGTGAGGGACGGGCGGCAGCCGGTTGCGCTCCGCATTGAAGCCAGCCAACGAGCTCCGCGAGGCGGATCTCTCAGTCGCATTTCCGGTGCCGGGCTGCACGAAGCGGAAGAAGACGAAAAGGAGGAATGCGCACAAGGCGGCGTATGCAACAAGGCGGGCGAGGGCGCGACGTCGGGGAGGGCGGGTGGTGGCCTGCCATTGCATAGTGATTCTAGGATGACCGGGAGCACCAAGGTCGTCATCTTTCTTGGCCATCTCCTCGTCGCCAGGCCAGAACCGACCCATGGCTCTACCTCGCGGGTGCACCATAGCAATCAGGCAGCGTAACGATGGCGGGTATCGTCGTTCGTCGTCTTCGTCGTCGTCTTCGTCGTCGTCGTCGTCGTCGGGTCTAGCTCGCGGGGAGGGAGGGGAGCTCGCTCACAAGACCGAGTAGGTGGGAAGAGGTTGCAGAAGGGTAGATGGGCTGTTACATTTCGTCCCAGGGGGGGGGAGGTCGCAAGGCGGCGAGTATGGCGAGTATGCGATTGAGGATACTGAGAGAGGGCGCTCCACGGTGTATTGGAACAGGATTCTTGGTTCATGAGAGTTGCAAGAAGGTAGGGGAGGCTCGCTGGTTTCGGGAACAACGTGGCTCACGCTAGCTTCATCAGTGACGCGGGTGTTACAGCGTCATACCCCAAAGCAGCTGGGCGGCATTGGTTGTGGATCTATGGTTCGGAGGTGGGAGAGGGGGTTGGCGGGTGGTCTGTGAACTGGATCGGCGGGTGCTAAAACAGTTGATCAGACGGTCGTTGCGTGCGTTACTCCCTTTGCAAGGCCTGTCCCTTTTCTTTCTTTTCTGTGAAATGTTTATAGCGTTAAACATGACATCATGTTGAAAAAGGAAAATGGTGAAGAATTTTTTTATTAGAAAAAAAAGTATGTACAGTAGATTATATTTTATACCCATAAAAGGCACCACCTAAGGACGGTATCACTATCCATCACACACTCCTTTGTCTCCCCTCCCCTCTCCCGCTTTGGCAACAAGGTAGTTCAGGGGTCCCCTTCCACTTATATATAGCCCGTCTCCAATTTATGCCTTCTCCTTGTGAAACCCGAAAGTCTACGGACGTACTATTTCGCCGAGACAGGTCTGGGCAAAAAGGAGACACTTGGGTGTCAACTGTGCCCACTTCCAACTTGCAAACGCTATTCTCCGACGGCGGTCAAACAAGGTCACTGCCAAACTTGGCCCCAAGGACGCTCATGCCCATTCATTAATAGGCATTATGAGCTTGATGGAAACAAGATGTGCGTGTTTCCAATGCTCCGTACAGTAGTTTGGCAGCACCCACACAACGTAGGGCCAAAACAAGGCTGGCCATCCCCCATACACAACGGAGCAATTAGTTATATTCACCACCTCGCACCAAGTGCAGATCATTGGTCGTCCCAGTCGCATTTGCAGGTTAAAATAGTCAGCGTTAAAGCCCGTTCGGCGTAGCGCCAAAACCCTACACGAAGTTGACGTCGGGACTAAATCTTTCAACTTGGTTGTTGTGGTTGCGAGGTGGGGCACGAATCCGCACCTCAAGAAAAGATTGTAAAATTTCACAGCCCATTATCAGTATACTCACTCCATACGAGTGAATCGCCACGAAACCCTCACCAGTCTTCGCAGCAATACACACAAACCACGGCTACGCTATTCATGCAAAATAACCACATATACACAAGGGTCCCCTAAGGTTGTTGGTTTTTTTTTTTTTTTAAGTTTGTTTTTTTCCTCATGGCCAAGTCTCGCAGAAACAGGGCCAATGCTGCCCACCGAAAAAACCCCATTGCAAAAACCGTGAAACCGCCTTCGGATCCTGAGCTGGCGGCGCTCCGAGAGCAAAAGATTCTGCCCGTCACCCAGGACCTCAAGAGCGCCGACGTCAAGGCCCGCTCCGCCGCCGTCACGGCTGTATCCAACATTATCCAGGACGAAAAGTGCCGCAAGCTGCTGTTGCGCGAGCAGATTGTCCACACCATCCTCACCCAGACCTTGACGGATGCCGCCCTCGAGAGCCGCGCCGCGGGATGGGGTATTCTCCGCATCATCGCCCAGGAGGAGGAGCCCGATTTCTGTGTTCACCTGTTTCGAGTAGACGTCCTGAGCGCCATCGAGTTTGCGACCAAGTCGGTGAGCGAAAAAAGAAAAATTCTCACTCATATACAACAACTAATGAGAAACAGATTTGCGAGCTGCTCCTGTCCAAGGACCTTGAGTTCCAAAAAAGATCCAAGGCCGAGCAGTCCATTATCCTGAGCATCATCTCATCGCTCATTTCTCTTCTTACTGCCCTAGCAGAGGCCCAAGATGACATTCTAGAGGCCATCGCTGCCAACCCTACCATCACTCGTCTGTTGTTCCTCCTCAGCTCCAATGAGCTCTCTCACATCCCAGATGCTGTATCGTTGCGAAGCGACACTCTCGCCTGCTTGATGATTCTCTGCGAGGATAACCAGCAACTTTCAGACAAGATCGTCACCTCCAAGGCACCCCGATGCTACGACACACTCATGTCACTCCGCGATGAGACCACCAGCGATGGTGTCCTCGCTTGCGGCGTCCTTCACAACCTTATCGCCTCTCTCGAGGGCGAGGACGTGGCTCTGGGAACTGACGACTCTGCCCTCATCCCTACCCTCTCCAGGGCCATCGCATCCTTTCAGCCCAACCAGGTCACCACCGATGCCACCGGCTGGGCGAACCCGGTTGAGTGTTACCAGCTGGCTCTCGAGATTCTGGCTTCCATTGGAACCAGCCTCAACGCTGCAGGAGACGCCCCCGAGCCCTCCAAGCCTGAGGACAACGCCGCCAAGGATGACGAGGATATGGGTGACGCCGATGGCGCTGAAGCTGGCTCGGATGATGAGGGCGCTGAAGGCGAGGCTGACGAGGAGGACGAGGAGGACGAGGAAATGGACCAGGGCGAAATGGAAGCCGACATGGAAATGGTGACGGGCGCCGCTGACGACGGCAAAGCCGGCAGCATTGACGACATGCCCGTCCTCAACGCCCTTATCCAAACCGCCCTCCCTGAACTCATCCGCATCGCCTCCATCTCCCCAGACAACGACACCAGCATGCGCCTTCAGAGCCACGCCCTCTCGGCTCTCAACAACATTGCATGGTCCGTCTCGCTCATCGACTTCTCTGACTCGCACAACGCTTCCATCCAGTCCGCCTGGGAGCCCGCCGGCCAAGCCCTCTGGACCAAGGTCATTACACCAATCCTAGCCACCGACACGGCCGATGTCGCCCTCGCCACCCACGTTACGAGCCTGGCCTGGGCCGTCGCCCGCTCCCTCCGTGGCCGCAGCATCCCCCTGGCCGGCGACGAGCACCGCCGATTCATCGCCCTCTACCAGGCCACCAAGGGCGCCCAGGCCGTCCAGAACCCCGAGGACCCTTTCCAGGCCCTCGGCGTCAAGTGCGTCGGCGTGCTCGGCCAGCTCGCCATCGACCCGGCCCCCGTGGACCGCAACCGCGACATTGGTACTTTCCTCGTCACCCTCCTCGCCGGCCTTCCGGACCAGACACCCCTCGCCGACGCCGTCGAGGCCCTCAACCAGCTATTCGACATCTACGCCGACGAAGATTTTGCCTACGACCGTGAGGTCTTCTGGAAGGACAACTTCATCAAGCCCCTCGATGAGATTCTGCCCAAGGCGCGCGTTGCCATCAAGACCATTGACAAGCGTGCGCAGGGAGAGCTGCGTCTTCGCGCCGATGAGGTCGTTTTAAACCTGAGCCGGTTCTTGGGATACAAGCGAAAGAACAAGCCAAAGGCATAGGTAGTTAGGGATAATAATAAAAAACCAGACAAAAAGGCATCAAAAATAAAAATGACGTCGAAAAATATTTAAACCAGTAATGAATAGATAGCTGATCTTTTTTTCCTTTTCATTTTGGATTTTCATGACCCCCTTGATCTAGCCCCGAGCCAATTGTCCTTTAGAAACATTGTATCAGCCATTTTTATATCATCACTCATGCAGGTTCGGACTAAAATCCCTTCCCAACATATCCCATCATAGCACACAGCAAAGACCCAGAGCTACCCACAGACACAACACCAAGCCAATTACAGTGGCGATATGACAGATACCATTAACATCGCTCAAACACCCTATATAGGCCCTTCAGGCTGGCGACCTCTAATGCCCCGCTCTCCATCAGGGATCTCGTCGCCACAAGTCGCGCCTTAAATGCCGGGAAGAAAACGTTCTGCACCGCGTGTCTTACATGCTGCCGACGTACTCGGATCTCTTCCGGAATGTCCTCCGTGCGGATACCTTCTTCATCGCCTGGCAGTGCCGGTAATGACTCAGGAACGTAGAAGGTGGCCAGCTCGCGAAGGAAGGAATCAAAACAGCCCTTTTCCTCTGACCAGTCGACATTGGGCCCAAGGCGAAGAAGGAATCGCGGGAGCTTGACAAGAGGTGGATTGTAGCCCTTAATAAGAAGAGGAATAGAGATGAGCTCGCCCGCGGGAGATATTTCCAGAGAGAAATATTCCTGCAGCATCTCTCGTCGTTCAATTAGTTGGTCTGCCACCATATCGACAAGAGTATCAACCTCAAAGTCCTCGTCGGGCGAGACAATAGCCTCTTTCTCCACCTCGGCCGCCATGCGGAGCACCTGCCGCAGATCAAGGGTTGGGTTAAAACGTATGGTGCCGAAATTTCCAAAGTCGGTCAGTCCAAGTTGGTAGAAGTACTCGTAACAGGTGTGGCCGTAATCGATCAAATACAATTTGACGCCCCCCTGGATTGCGGCCAGTCGGCGTTGATCATCAACTACCCCAACAAAGGTGTGAGAAGCAAATACATCTGTCAGTTCATTGTGTATTTCCTCACGGACCTCAGCCCGCAACTCTTTGATGCTGTTGAGGCGACAGGGAACGGACTCCCTATCGACAATCTCGTAGTCTATTTTCTCAGGGGCTGCTGCTGGCCGTTCCGAACTGCGTAGAGGCGTTGCTGATTCGGTTCCAGCTGCCAGAGAAAACATCGAAGTGATCTTACGCTCAGCTGTGTCTGTCCGCACAAGATCGTTCGAGTTGCGCCTTGGTCGTTTACTCAATGGAGTTGCTCGGCTAGGAGTGCTGTCACCATCAGTACCTACAGCATCGGGAGCTTTCGCTCCGGGCAGGAGTGTCTGTGTCTTGAAGGTACGGCTCGTGTCCACAGCAGCAAGCTTCGACTCGATATGCTCGCATATGGCCTGGATGATCTCATCCTCGTTTAAGAAATGGACCTCCCTTTTGGTCGGGTGGACATTTACGTCAACCCGCGCAGGGTCAATCTCTAGGCTGAGATAAATAAATGGATGGCCTTGTTTCGGTAAAAAATTCACATAAACCTGCTCGATGGCCTTCTTCGCGTGAGTGGATTCAACGCAACGATGGTTGATAAAGAGTAGGATTGTAGTCTTCTTGACCGAATAGTTGGCATTGGTCGCGTAACCATCAGCCTTGAAGCCCCAACGGTCATCTGAAGTCTCAAACTTCAAAAGTTCGTTGGCAACACCAGCTCCGTAGATCATGCGAATACGGTCAATGACAGTTGCCTGGGCCTGGATTGCGAGGCTCGTCGAGGACTCGCCTGCCTTCTTACACGTGAAACCAACCCCTGCGCAATGCACGGCGTACCGGCCAACCATGTCTAGTATTTTGTTGTACTCGTCAGCCAACGACCGGAACGCTCTCCTACGAGTAGGCGTATTGTAGAAGAGGTCTTCAACCGTAAGTTGAGTGCCCACGCGGCCGGCAACACCCTTGGGCTCGGCAGACTGGCCGGGCTTGGGTGGTACAAGCTTCCCATCCTGGTACTTTGCGCGCCAGGCGAGGTCAGAGTCCTTTGTCTTAGTGGTGACTGTCAAATGTGCAATGTGGCTGATGCTGGCCAGGGCTTCGCCTCGGAAGCCATACGTCGCAATCGATGAAAGGTCCTCAAATGCGGTGATCTTGGAAGTGGTATGCCGCTCACATAGAATGGACAAATCTTCTTTCTAGCACAATGTCAGCTGGTGGTATTGAAAGGTCTGGATGAAAGGGGTTAGTACTTGAATACCACATCCGTTGTCGGTGATCTGTAAGAGCTTCAGTCCACCATCCTTAGCCACAATTTCCAATGAGGTTGAGCCAGCGTCAACGGCGTTCTCCATTAGTTCCTTGAGGGCATGAACTGGTGCGACTATGATCTCGCCGGCTGCAATCTTGTTGACTACGGCAGGGTCCAGGGCCTATGGTTCGGAGTCAGCCGAAGCACGAACGATGAAAGTGCAACGGGGCGGGGACGTTGGCAAAAGTGTGCAGCGATCAACAACGTATTGTTCTTGCTTGCCTTGATTCTGCGCGTAGTGCAGGATTCCTCGGGGTCACCCTCGGCCTTCCGTTTGATACCACCGCTGGGGCCTGGTGCATATTGGTGCACCTCGGCATCCACATCCATAGCATCGGCCATTGCTGCGACAGCCTGATATCGAGTCACCTTCGAGATAGATACCTCACTCTTCCGTATTATCACTCCCAGATAATAATGAGGGGCTAAGCAGCCATGAGGTCGCTGTGAGGCGGGAGTAACCTATCCAGCGCAGGCTGCACGTTCGACGTTTTGATCGATGACCAAGCACGCGCGCCTGTCCAACAACAAGCAGCCCACGGTCCTGACGTCTTTTCAGGTACTGCAAAGCCAAGCAAGGGTGTCCAGGAGAATTAAGGGAGCACCAGCCAATGAAACAGGATACATTCACTTGCTCATGCCAGTGATCGCGGGGCTACAGACGTCCGAGATCACAGTACCTGGTGACGAGAGCCAATCTTGACGTGGGTACCTACCTACCTTGGTACCTAGGTAGGTGGCCCACGACGTACCCGCGGGCGCACGTGACGACTGACCTGTGAAGTGCCCGTTTTCAGCCCACACTCAACATCGCGGCAACCCGGACAGGTCAAGCGCACGAACTCTTCCTTCACCTCAATTTTCTGGGAAATCCCTGCTCCGCCCTGTTCAACAGTTCAAGTGAAGAAGTGAAGAAGTGAAGAAGTGATGGAGGGTGGACAAGAGGCATCCCCGGGGCCCGTGCTGCACATGATCCTGTCCTAGTTCCCGTTTTGGGTGAACAACCAACAGAGCTGAGAGGCCAAACTGCCGATTCGCACAACCTCGCCCCAATCTCGCCCATCCATCCATCGCATCTCAACTTGTATATCAAGCCCTGCTATAGTTCGGTTTCATTTCCCTTTCTAGACTCCCTTGTGCCGCCCGGTAAAAACTATCAGACAACGAGACAACGGCGAACTACCCACCGTCCATTGCAGATGCAGCAGTTGGTTGCCAACAGTACCAATCCAAATATGTAACCTGTTGGTCTCAATCAGGTCACAGTCCTTCATCCTATTGGAAAATCCTGTCCTCGCCAATTCTGCTGATGCCTCACGTTGACCTGTCAGTTTCTAGACAAGCGATTCTGTAAGTACTGTCCATTCCAGGCCATCGTGGCTGCCAACACGTCGTCTCTCGCCTCCTGTTTTTTTTTATACACTTTGTCATTTGCTAATGCCACGGCGCCTATTTTCTGTGATTTCAATCCCCAAGTGTGTTTCAATTCGTCTCAAGCGCTCCGCGATCCACACCTCCATCGGTGGAATACGGACTCGTAGGTCAGTCATGAAGCGCTGTGGCGTTCTTGACCTTGTCCTAGCTTCTCTTGTCAAAGAGCCAATTCACACCTCTCTACTTAGATACTTGCGGGAAACCCAACCACGGGCGAAGACAACAGAGTCACTTGTATCCACTTCAGAAGCGGATAAACGAACTAGGAGCTCTGCAAGCGCTGCGTATCATGCATTTCATCCCCGTCCGGGTGTGTCTGCGGCCCCAAGCCCCCACTTTAGCCCGGCTGCCTGGTGTGGCTTTCAGGTCAAATTCATAGCCAGCAGGCGATGTGGGCTTCATTTCCAGACAGCCACATAACACAATGGCCTCGAGGATGCTTGCTTGGTCTCATTCCTTGGTTATACGCAGAGGCCTCAATCGTCATTTGGCGATTAATTAGCCTTGGCACAAATCCAACATTTAAAAATCTCAGTTGGGTATTTGCGAAGGAGTGACTCATCAGCTCTCAAAGCTGACATTGGGGGCCTCCATTTCGAGGTGACAGGACTGGAATGAGTTGGCAAAAACTCGAGCCCGGTGAGAAGCGCTAAAGTAGCCCAAAGCCGAAAGGAGAGAAACACAATTGCTTTACAATACAATGCGGCCCTGGTTAGCCGATTCAATGTTAGTGACAATCCATTCTATCAGCACTTTGTTGGACTCTGTCTCTCATTCGTTCTTCATCGGATGCATCGCCTCTATCGCCCTGACTGCACTGCCATGCTAAAATAGTCCCCACCAGGCTCACTTTACTACAACCAGCTGCAAACGAGCAGGGCGGTTCGCCTGGTAGGGCTATAGGGATACGACAAAGGAAATGCAGGCGCACCCCCCCCCCCCCCCCCCCCCCCCCCCCCGCCCCCCCGCCCCCCCCCCCCCCACCCCCCCCCCCCCCACCCCCCCCTCCCCCCCCCCCCCCCCCCCCCCCCACGCCCCCCCCCCCCCCCCCCCACTCCCCCCCCCCCCCCCCCCACACCACAACCACCCAGACGCGAAACACACCACACACAGCGACAAAGGAGTCAAATCACCGAGCGAGCGACCTCGACCTCAGAGACGACTAGACAACACCATGGACAACCACATCCACTAGCACCG